>CM025645.2:2950729-2979146 GCA_014621495.2 Entosphenus tridentatus
CCCACCCAGCGCCACCACTATCCCACCCAGCGCCACCACTATCCCACTCAGCGCCAACACTATCCCACCCAGCACCAACACTATCCCACCCAGCACCGCAAGTGGTCCACCCAGCGGCACCATTAGACTTCTCCAAATTATCGCAGCGTGGTTTTTGTTTTATAGCTGCCTTAACAGCAGCACACATGGATTCACTGGCGCGACCGCAAGTGTTTACAGCAGCTAATCACATCACAATATGTTCGCTGTGCATGCGTGCACCTGCCTGTGGCTCGCGCGCGTTCACGCGTGCCGTTCACTGGCTCGCTCGCTCCACCGACGAAGGAATACACAAATCCAAACCCGGAGCGACGCTCACGAGTTGCGGTGGCCCATTTAGCTCAATTGGGCATCATTGAGCGTACACGCATTTTGCATGGCTAATGATGCCATCAACCCCTCCCCCCCCCCATTCCATTAATTCGCGTTTCATGAGCACCTGCGGCCAAAAACTACCCCCCCCTTCCCCTCAACCCCCTTCCTCGCCCTCCCGTTGCTCAATCCATCGATTGCTCAATTGACCGAATTGTGGATTTATTGTGGCCTTCCGAACGGGCATCAACGGCCGTCACGGCCCATGTCGCGAGCGGGTGAGCAATTCAGGCGCGATGCCGCTGAGCAGGAATCTCTGCGCGTGCCGAAGTAAAGGAGTCGCATTGCTTTCCGTGCAGCTGGCAAAAAAAAAACTGTTTGCAGATCCAGAGTGCTCGCTTCTTTAATATTTTACAAGCAGTCGCGTTCCAGCTGGACGGTGCAGTTGTTCCGAGCGCTCCGCTCGCAGCCGTCAAGAGTGAAATGTAACGCGTCCAACGTGAGTAAGGGGCAGTGTGAGTTCTAGATTTGAAGCTTTCGTGACTGCAAGGATTCATATTCTTGGTTTTTTTCGGTAAAGTCACGTAGGTAAAAAAAATAAAATTAATAAAAGTAACATAAAAATAAAATAAAAATCACGACGTTTCGGAGGCAACACAAGCTTCCGTTTTTTACCTACGTGACTTTACCGAAAAAACCTAAGAATAGGGCGGTGTGAGCCTAAGCACCTGCCCATTTCCCCTGCCCCGTGGGCATCTTGGCCTCGGGCTTTGTCATTCAAGGAACGTTTGAACGGTAGCGTCGCTCGCGCTCTGTACCGGGCTCTGGTTTAACAAGAAACAAAAACGTGTGCCACGGTGGCGAGGAGATGTTAACTAACTCGCCTGGTATACAGGAGGTCGTGGGTTCGAGCCCGTTCTGATGCCTGTTGTGTATTTTGGAGTTTGCACGGTCTCCCCATGGTCACCGTGGATTTTTCTCCAGATCCTCCGGGTTTTTCCCTCCACATTTAGAATCAAAATGCTTTTAGAGTATTTGGCTGCAATAAAACGTCCTCATGACAAGCCACTTCATTGAGCTATCATTTGTGGCCAGGTTTCTTCTGAAAAAGAGCCACAAGCATTTTTATCTCATCACCTGTCAATGGAAGTTATCGTATGGAGAAACGGGCGAATGTGGGAGATGTTGTGCAGATGGAGGCACAAGGTGCGGCAGAGTGGAGACGTGTCTGGTTCCATTGCCGAAAATGAAGAGATTAAAATTGATCGATAATTTGCGTGTCATCATTGATTATTCACAGTTTGTGTAAGTTGCGCGGAAAACTTCAAAGAAGCACCATCTCACCACCCCAGCAACCACCACCACCACCGAGAGAGAGAGAGTGCACGCATGCACACACGTCGAACGCGGCGAAAACTAAAAAAAATCAAGGCGAAAATCAGAAAACAATACAAAGGCAGCGGTGAAAACATCGTGAGAATTCGGTGAATCGTTACGGGCACCTTCACGGGCTGTCCAGAGTCGGTTGCCGCTTGGGAGTCATCACAAGGGGACATCTGTACAAGTGTACAATACGTGCGGCGGTGCCATTGGCAACCAGCTCCACGTGCGGTGTTGCCACGGGCAACCAGCTCCACGTGCGGTGTTGCCACGGGAACCATCTCCACGTGCGGTGTTGCCACGGGAACCAGCTCCACGTGCGGTGTTGCCACGGGAACCAGCTCCACGTGCAGCTGGTGCCACGGGAACCAGCTCCACGTGCGGTGTTGCCACGGGAACCAGCTCCACGTGCGGCTGGTGCCACGGGAACCATCTTCACGTGCGGTGTTGCCACGGGAACCAGCTCCACGTGCGGTGTTGCCACGGGAAACAGCTCCACGTGCGGTGTTGCCACGGGAACCATCTCCACGTGCGGTGTTGCCACGGGAACCAGCTCCACGTGCAGTGTTGCCATGGGAACCATCTCCACGTGCGGTGTTGCCACGAGAACCAGCTCCACGTGCGGTGTTGCCACGGGAACCATCTCCACGTGCGGTGTTGCCACGGGAACCAGCTCCACGTGCGGTGTTGCCACGGGAACCTGCTCCAATGTGGCTGTGAAGCGATGGCGCAGCTACGAATCTAGTGACCCGAGTTCGATTCCTGCTCATGGCCATGACCAGTGACGATTATATGAATGGATCCCGGGCCTTCCCTAGGTCGACTCAGCCTCAATTGAGTACCTAGTGCGATGTGTAAAAAAATTGCCACTGGGGAGACAAACGCGGCTGGGCGTGGTGCTGGCCACCCACCCCTGTTCCGGTCTTCATAGGTGCTCACTAGCAGCACTTGCCCCAACAATGTCAAGCCCACAAAGGGGATCTTTGTCTGTGGTGGAGCCGAGCGAACCCTTGCCCCGGCCACCAGACGGCGCTCCATCTCCTCATTTTCAAGATCGGGTTGTTTTTAGTTTTACCCATGGAGCCGTCGTCAAGCGATTTAGCCAGCCAGCCGTCACTGGGTGAGGCCGGTTGATATAAATTAACCCTTTCCGGGACGACTGCAAGTTACACGGGCGTGGGTCCCGTTCACCGCTGGTACCTCGGAATGCCGCGTAAGTGTTTCAGCGTAAATTTTAATTCGAGAGCGCATCGCACCATTGTTTTTAAAGACATTGTACTCACAGTAAAGAACCGTAGCGACACGACCGCACTCTATCATAGCTGGCACCAAACTGTGCCACACGACCTCCCGCACGGCCTTTGTAGGAGTCTCGGTACCAATAAAGTATTTTTTGTTAATAAAGTAACGTGAGAATTGTATTTTATTATGTTTTTATTTTTATTATTTCCCTTCTACGTGACTTTACCGAAAGAACCAAGAAGATGAATCCCTGCAGTCACGAAAGCTTTAAATCGAAATTTATTTTTTGCTTGTTTTTATTCCGGTACGTGTCCATCTTTGCAACAGAGTTGGGGAAAAAACGTGATGACGTACGCGTACATACGTCATCGGAAAGAGAAAGGGTTAAGAGGTCATCGTGTTCAGTGTCATTGACACCGCAAAGCGTAAACACTTCTTCCGTAACGCCAGCTCCCAGAGCTGTTGGAACAGTTGATCCTAACCTCCCAAGAAGTTTTGTTTTCAGAATTAGAATATTGATTTATACCCGGAGGAATCCCATGAGCTGTGAAGCTCTTTTTCTACAGATGTCCAGAAGGGGCACGGGGTCAGAACGTTACAACAACAAACAGTTCCAAAAAACACGATCGGAGAACAAAGTATAGGTAATGTAAGCAAATCACAAACAATATATACAACTTAATTTTGAGCTTTCGTGACTGCAGGAATTACTCTTTGGTTCTTTCGGTAAAGTCACGTATAAAGATAAAATAATAAATGAAATACTAGCATACGACGTTTAGATTGCAACACAAGCAATCATTTATACCTGATGATGATTGCTCGTGTTGCAATCGAAACGTCGTATGCTAGTATTTATTATTTTATTTTATCTTTATACGTGACTTTACCGAAAGAACCAAAGAGTAATATATACAACTGAAACTAAACTATTTGTCGATTTAAAGCTTTCGTGACTGCAGGGATTCATCTTCTTGGTTCTTTCGGTAAAGTCACGTAGAAGGGAAGTAAAAAAAAACATTTATTATTTTATATTATATTATTTTATTATGTTTTATTTGTATTATTTTATTATTTCCATTCTACGTGACTTTCCCCGAAAGAACCAAAGAGTAATATATACAACTGAAACTAAACTATTTGTATCGCATCAGTAAAAGCCCACCGAGCTATTAGCTTCTCTTTCAGAAGGGATATGGCCACAAATGATCACTCAACGAAAGTGGCTTGACGTGCCTTTAGGTCTGGCCTCGCTCTTTCGCGTAGTCGCCGGTAACCCGTTTGAGATCACAAAGCACACCTCTGTTTTCATTGTGGCGGATTGGGTGGTTCAAGGACTGCATGTTTCTTGACGTACGCAATGTGGCTGTGAATGGCGACGGGCCAACGCCACTCAAGATTGTGACGGTCACGGGCAAAAGAGTAGACCCCTCGCGTGAAGTCGAACGATTCGTGCGAGCATCCCTGACGGTCGGAGCCGAGTCGAGTGTCTTCGTTTAGCCAGGGTGAGGTCTCATGGAGACCAGGATAGTGTCGTTTGCAAGTGTGACCCGGGACACCAAAACGACAAAAACAAAAGTTCAGCAATGATGCAAATATATAAAATAGCAAATGGAGCAGCTGTTAGGAAGTTCCAATATTGGCAATGCAGTTGCTGCTGATATTGGTGTGGTAGTGATGATGATCATATTGGTGTGGTAGTGATGTATTATTATACTGGTGTGGTAGTCATAATAATGATAGTGGTGTGGTATTGATGATCATGATATTGGTGTGGTAGTGATGATTAAGATAATGGTGTAGTAGCAATGATTATGATATTGGTGTGGTCGTTATGATGATTATATTGGTGGTAGTGATGCTAATATTGCTGTGATAGTGATGATATTGGTGTGGTAGTAATGATATTGGTGTGGAGGTGATAATGATTATGATGCTATTTGGTGTGGTAGTGATGATATTGGTGTGGTAGTGATAATAATGCTATTTGGTGTGGTAGTGATGATTCAGATAATGGTGTAGTAGCAATGATTATGATATTGGTGTGGTCGTTATGATGATGATTATATTGGTGGTAGTTATGCTAATATTGCTGCGATAGTGATGATATTGGTGTGGTGGTGATAATGATGCTATTTGGTGTGGTAGTGATGATATTGATGTGGTAGTGATGATATTTGTGTGGTAGCGATGATATTTGTGTGGTAGTGATAATGATGCTCTTTGGTGTGGTAGTGATGATATTGATGTGGTAGTGATAATTATGCTATTTGGTGTGGTAGTGATGATATTGATGTGGTAGTGATGATATTGATGTGGTAGTGATGATATTTGTGTGGTAGCGATGACGATATTCATGCTATTGGTCTAGCAGTGATGAAATTGGTGCGGTAGTGATGATCATATTTGCGCGCTAAGGATGACGATACTGCGGCTGAGAATAGTGGTGATGACGATGATGACAGCCGAACTCTACAGGCTGCTTGAGTAATGGCGATCTCACCGAGCACGAGGCTCCATCTATCTGGAGCTACAGACACGCCACAATCTTGGACTGTCTCACCAAAGAGATTCCGCATCGTGGTGATTCTCCCCCCTCCCCTCCCCCAAACGCCCTCCATGCAAAACTTAGGCTGTGATTCATTGGCTGAACCCACTGAGTGACTGAAGGAGTAATTGAATGAGTGACTGGCTGTTTGACTCCCGCGCCTTGATTTATGGACGGCGCGAAAGAGCTGGCGGGTGAGTGGCCGGCACATCGACTGCTCCGCGGTGAGCGGGTGACTGATTGAAAAGCAGCTTCTAAACCAAAAGTCAAACAGTGTCAACAACACGAGCAATCTCTGCAGCCAAGAATAAGATGCAACTCCCTCCCCCCCCCACCACCCCCCGTTTAGCCTTTAACAGACTGTTGGGGTAAGTGCTGTTAGCGGGCACCTACGAAGGGCAGCACACGAGGGAGTGGTTGGTCAGCAACTCGCCTGGCCGCCTTGATGTTTACTCACTGCACACCGGTACTCACTTTATGGCCGAATCCATCTGGAGGAGGCCGAGCATCGGTTCAAGATATCCGTCACTGATGTTGGACGTGAGCGGGAATCGAACTCGGGTCGTGGAGTTGGTCACGCCGGCGAGCGCGCTAATCTCTGCAGTGGTGCCCTCCCTCGCAGTCAGAGACCGAGCGCAGAAAAATGCCCACGTGGGTTGATGCAGGATGGATTAGGAAAAAATAATCAAACTATTTTACTCAACTTCTCATTCATCGCATTTATTTTTTGGCTTAAGCGTGTCTTGATAGCCGAGTGTCGTGTCTGCATCCGCTGAGGCAGGAGGCAGATGAACAGAGTTTTGATAGTTCACACAATGCCAGCACAGCTGATAGGCTATCATTTTTAGAGCACGTTCCCCATTGCAAAGCCAAGGCGACGTTTTGTGAAGGCAGACCATTGTGCTCCGGTTATCATGAGTCGGTCAAGAACATTTTGCCACAAGTAAATCATGAATGTCAAACTGTATTAAATAAATCTATAAATATCCTATTTAGCGTTTTTCCTCTCCTGTCAGTGCATGTGCAGTTAGCGAGCACCTATTCGGGTCCATGTGGGACACAAGGAGCGCATTTATCCGGGTGAGAACTCCAAGGTGACCTAGCAGACATTGGGACCAGGTTTGCATAAAAATATGGAGTTGGGAAAGAGTCATCTCATTCGGATCATATCACACCATTACGTAATGCTTTGTTGCATTATCAAAGGTCCTAAGGCCTATAACGCAACTTAAAAAAAATACACTGTATTTTTAACAGCACGTAAAAAATTATTCCCCATAAAACCTGTGAAAGACTATTGGGACAAGCGCTGTTAGCGAGCACCTATGAAGGCCGGCCCACCACACAAGTGGGTGGGTGGCCAGCACAACACGCCCGGCCGCCTTTGCCTCGCTAGTGGCGATGTTTACACACCGCACCTGGTACTCATTTGAGGCCAAGTCGACCTAGCGAATGACCAGGATCGGTTCAGATAATCATCGCTGGTGTTTACCGTGAGCGGGAATCGAATTGGGGTCTCCGGGTTCATAGCGCAGTGTAGCCAACCGCTGCGTCACCACTCCCCACAGCACGCGCACACACACGTGCGTGCACCGTTGAGCGTGCCCGCCACATAAAAGCAGCCCCCGGAATTGCCTTTGATCAAATTATTCACAAAACCACAACGGGGACCGGGCTGAGACTAACAACACGTTACACTTGAGACCCCCCCCCCCCCCGGTTCAGCCTCCGGTGGGCGGGTGACCGGGGGATTCAGAGCCTCGGCCGTCCTGGGCTCAGCGGTGACCTCCGCGTAGGGGTCACAGTGAGAGCGCCTCCGAGACGGCCGCGTGTTGCGTGCGTTACGCACCCCTTGTTATTGCCCACGCAAATTATTACGACTCGGCTTAACCCCCCCCCATCCCCTCCACCCCCCCCACCCCGCACGCACCTTGCCCGCGGCTGATTTTGAGAAGCAACCTTCAGCTGTAAAACTATCCGGGCGTATTATTTGAAAGCAGTTCCGCATCACCGCATCGCGGCGGATGTCTGCTCTGCACTTAACACGACGCTCAGAGACGACCCGCTAACAGCATATTAAACATCGCACGGACAAATTGAAAAGATTTCTATTTAAATTTTGCATGAAGGAGTTACCAGCTTCACTTTTTTTTTGATGCTCAACAGCTCACAATTAAATTCCATGGCTTTCTTGCTCCGCTGCATTTTAAATTAATTAAAGAGCGAGGCTGACAACGCGCAGTTAAGGATGTCGCGCGGAAGAGATGCGAGCGTGAAACGAACGGGTCCTTTCACATAAACCGTGCGCCTAGTGACTGGAGGGGCTCTGCGTCTGAGCCCGCGGGTGTGGTGCCGGTGAGCGCAGAAGGTTGCCACGAATCTCTGGCGCTCACGCCCGAACGAACCGTCTCTACGTCCAAGCACCTAGCTCCTCAAGTGAAAATAATCTCTTGAAAGACGGCCGACTTGACGAGAACTCCCAGAGTAAGAACAGCAACAACGAAAAATCTCGCACAAATTCGACATGTAACATTGCGTGGCATTTCAAGGGAAAATATACAATGGGTGACGCTGTGGGCAATGGCCTTTCTTCATAACGCAGGCCCCCTGGGTAATGCTACTCTCTTTCCAGATGGTGCTGCATTGGATTTTTGGGCCAATTCCATTTTTCATGGATTTTGTCACGTGGGAGGAAACCAGTGTGCCAGGAGAAAACCCAACGAATGTTTGTGATGGGGTTAAGATAGCAGCCTACTTTCTGCACTGTCTAAAGGTACCCCCACGCCCCTTATTATTTAACATGCAAAGGTTCCACAAGCATCATCACGACTTGTATGTATGTTGTTGAACTTATTTCACCCACCGTACGTAGCCAACCGTGCCGAGGCAGCAAATCAGCACTCTTATTGCTGCATGATCCACTGACTGGACCCAACAATTGGGAGTGGATAACAGGCAAGCATTGTCCCTGCCAGCTGGGCGACGTTTAAGCAAGCTGAACCTGGCATGAACGGCAAAGAAATATCGTTCGATGGAATGAAACCAAAACAAATATGAGACTCTCGGACGAAATCAGTGGTGTGGATTTCAGAAGAAGCTGAGGAAGTGGCAAGGGAATTTGATCTAAACTAAAATGGGGCTGGGTGACCCAACGAGGCCGTTTTGCGTGACCCAAGGTGGGTTTACGGCGTCGAATGTTTCTTCTCAATTGTTCGGGGGCCCTTGTGATCTCACGCCATATTGTGACGCTGCACAAATTGTCTTTGTGCAGTGTCTTGTAAATTAACATTCGTACCGGTGTGCCGACAAAACCCTCGCTTCCCGCCCTCAAGAGGCAGAGTACCGAGGATTAGAGAAAGGCATTTGTTGGCCCGTTCAACAAAATGTTTTATAAATGCGCTCGTGAAAATTCCGCAGTCATTGGACATAACGGATTACATTATTGAACACAAAAAAGGTTCAATTATTAAACGCACCGCGCTCAATAACTAAGCACATTTTATTGACTGGACCACGCTCAATTATTGAACACATTTGTTAAAGCCTACCCACAATTCTTGGCGTCCCCCGTTGCTTCCTCTGCGGGCAACCATCGTTGATTTCGTTTTGGCCACTTATCGTTCCATGCCAGTCCGATCGCGAGTCCTCCACATCAATCGAACGTCTTCACGCTCTCGCAATCATCTCCAGACGACGGAAAGCGATAGACGACAAAATTCGCTCGAGGCCAAATTCCACATTGATCTCTACGCACAATCAGGAGAAAGAGATGTGTGCAAGCGCCATTTGTTCCACCGGAACGACTGTCCAAGTATTTTATTCTAGGCTGGGTCCACCTTGCAGATGGCCGAGGTCACCGCGGTGGCGAGATGTTAACTGCCTGGACCGGTATACAAGAGGTCGTGGGTTCGATCCCAACCCTGACGACTATATATTTGGAGTTTGTATGTTGTCCGCACGGCCGTGTGGATTTTTCTCCGGGTCCTCCGCTTTTCCCCTCCACATTTAGAATCAACATGCGTTTAAGAGTATTTGGCTGCTATAAATTGAAAAGTCACTTCGTTGAGCTATAATTTGTGGCCACGTCGCTTCTGAAAAAAAAAGAGCTATACTGTATATAGCTCGGTGGGCTTTAATTGGTAAACTAAAAAAAACTGTTTCGTTTAGATTGGGTACAGATACCAATTTCCACTGATGTTGGTCACGGTGAGGAATGGAACTTGGGCCGTTGGTTGTCACAGTGCACTTCACTTCTGACGAGGGCGCCACTCCGCTACAGCCCCCCCCACCCCGCAAGCGTTTTGCAGTTCACCGAAATAACCCGGGGGGGGGGGGGGGGGGCCTCAGGAGGGGGGCAACTTCAGCCAATCACGGGCGAAGACTCCGCAATCGCACGGCGGGAGATTTGCATCTCCACACCTTGCTATCTAAACCAATAGAACATAACGCCGCTCACGAAATAGAAAGCGCAATAACCCTAATTAGCGGTGTCACCGTGCGATAGCTTATTATGAGCACCTATCCATGACGACGAGGCGATCATCGCGTCTCGCCGCGTCTCCGTCACTACCTCATTGACCTCCCCACGGCCCCCCGCCAGTGCGTGCTGCGCTGCATTGTGGACTCGTTAAGTCTACCGCACGTCCCCCCTTGCCCGGCGTGAAGGAGTCACGAGCGATGATGATCACCCGCATCGACTCCCACCACCCCCCCCCCCCAAACTAATGATAACAAAGCTCAAAATCGGTCCACGTTTAAAACAAATCGATGGATAAATCGTTTCTGTTGTCCCTTATTTAAAACGGGCAACCTACCGAGAAGCATTGGCTCAACCCTACATGGAGGATCAGAGAAGCGCAGTTACCGAGGGGAATGTATGAACATCGCATACATGTGGCCAGTGGATGTAGCCGTGGTGTAATTATAGGGCTGAACGATTTGGGGAAAATATCTAATTGCGATGTTTCTGACAGATGTTGCGATTGCGATTTGATTTGCAATAAAACATTTTTAAAGTCAAGCTTCAGTTCAATATTCACTGCGTAATAGATTTAAAACATGTAATGGAGCATTACCACATGATACCATCAAAATACGAACTGCTCTATATGTACTAAAGCAAGGATGAGAACTTAAAATATATAAATTTATTCCAACGTGTATTTATTAATGTTTTAATTGAAATAGAACAATCAAACAGAACAAGTGTTAAGTTAAATAAATAAAGTTATAATAATAAATAATAAATTCCAATAAGAAAGCAATAGGACTTTTCAAATCGCAAAAAATCGCAGCCTTTGCGATTTGCTAATCGTATTGTTTCAAATTGCGATTTCGATTTGAAATCGATTAATCGTCCAGCCCTAAATGGTTACTATTTTTTGTATTTTACCATGTTAGGCCCACTGAGCAATGAAGCTCTTTTCAGAAGCGACCTGGCTATCACAACCGATAGCTCAATGATGCGGCTTATCGTGTGTAAATGTATAGCAGCCGGACACTCGAAACGCACGTGCTTTCTAAATGTGAAGGGGAAAACAGGAGGTCGTGGAGAAAAATCCACACGACCACGGAACGGAGAGAACATGATATACAGGCATCAGGCTCGGGATCCAACCCACGACCTCCTGTGTACCAGGCGAAGTAGTTAACATCTCACGACCGCGGGGGCCCTTTAGCAGACTGGACAATCCAGAGCTCGCTTGTTGGATTCGATCTTGAAAAAAATTGGGCAAGTTGATTAAATCCCCCGACTTCTGTCCACCCAGACGAATATATGGTTACACCACAATTAGTGAACGGGCGGGATGCGAGTTAAAATGTGGGCACTCCCACCTCTCCCAAGATGTCTGGCCAGTGTGGAAGAGTAGGCCAAATGCCCACGATAGAGGGGTGGCTCTCTAGAGGAGACCCTTCCTGCCAGCAGCGGGGCGAGCGAGCAATCGCTGGGCTACACCTCCGATGAGAAACCGAGGGCTACGTACGGTGCGAAAGAAGTTCAACATACGTCCGTGTTTGCGTGCGTGGGTCGTCGTCACATTTCAGATGTGGGGCCATGATGCTGGCACACAAGTGGCTGAATGTTGGGAATGACGATGTCACGAGGTCATTCATTTTCCACTTCGCAGCTGGACAGCGTGCTTCAGTAAAGATAACCTCAGCGCAACGTTTTATTTGTAACACTTTAAAATGTACAACAGCCTTGGGCGGCAGGGTTGCCAATGGCGTGAGACATCCCCCGGAACAGCATCCGTATCAGAATATTTATTTGCTACTGCAGGAGGAATCCGATGAGCTCTAAAGCTCTTTCCCACAGATGTCCAGTAGGAGCACGGGGTAAGAATAGTACAACAACAAACAGTACAAAAATACGATAGGAATACAAAGTACAAGAAAGGTAAACAAATCACCCAGACACATACAAATATAACTAAACCATCCCAATCCTAGCAGACAAAGCCCAGTGATGTGTTCGCTTATTTGTCAAAAGCGACCTGGCCACAAACGTTAAGCTCAACAAAGTGGCTTATCGTTTGGACATTTATAGCAGCGACATAATTGTAATAGTCGAAATGCATGGTTGGTTCTAAACGTGGAGGGAAAAACCGGAGGACCTGGAGAAGTCAGGGCTCTTTGGGAAGAGGCAGTTCTGCAAGTAGGGCTTCCACCAGCTTAAATATACGCTCCAAGCATGGTGCTGTTTCATTCAAACGCTGTCTCCCCGACAGACCTGGTCTTCACCTGATGACGGCTGCTTGCGCTGTGGCCGAAACGTCGTGAGAATTATTTTATTATTTCGATTTAAAGCTTTCGTGACTGTAGGAATTCATCTTCTTGGTTTTTTCGGTAAAGTCACGTAGAAGGGAAGTAATAAAATAATAAAAATAATAAAACATAATAAAATAATTCTTTTATTATGTTTTATTATTTTTATTATTTTATTACTTCCCTTCTACGTGACTTTACCGAAAAAACCAAGAAGATTATTTTATTATGTTTCATTTTATTATTTTTATTGTTTCCATTCTACGTGACTTTACCAAAAGAACCAAGAAGATCTACCCGTGTAGCCAACGTGTTCTCCTCGCATGTGCACGGGCGGTTTTGTTGTCTGTGTATGGCGGATTCTTCCATTGTGCAAACCGCCATGAAGGTGAAAGCGGACAAACATTCAAAACATTAAAACAAACTACGAGGGCGACTTACGGGAGGCGGCTTTCGCGGGTAAGAATGAATAAAAAAAGACAGATTAGCGATGGCACGCTCATTGTCGACGGATTAACGATCATACTCTAGGTGGATTAAATTTACACTCGCCATTGCTGTTTTATTTCACGTGCAAAGAAAACGGCGTCAAGCATGTTTACCATCGACAGTGTCACATTTCGTAAGAATAATGATGCTCCAATCATGACAATGATATTACTATGATAACGATCATTGTAAGTCTGACCGTAATCAACACAAACGACGGAGAGTAGGCTCGCGACGCAGACACCGTTATCCAATTACGTTATAACATAGAACACAATTCCCACCCCCCCTTAATATATAAACTTCCGTACGATTTTTCTCCAAATGCACAGCAACATTTAACAGTCCTAATAACAAAAACAACAACAACAACAATTTCAATGAGCCACAGAGATAAGTGAGTTTAATTTGAAAATGTTACATAACAAACTAAACTATTTATAAACATGTTTTTCTTTTTGAACAGCAAAGGCCCACTGAGCTACATGGCAGCTCGATTTCAGAAGCGAGCTGGTTACACATGATAGCTCACGAAGTGGCTTATCATCTGGAAATGTAACGCAGCAAGATACTCTAAACACGTGATGCTGATTATAAATGCGGAGGGAAAAACCGGAGGACCTGGAGAAAAATCCACGCGACCACGGAGAGAACATGCAAACTCTAAATATACAGCAGGCGTCAGGGTCGGGATTGAACCCGCAACCTCCTGCATACGAGGCGAGGGAGTTAACATCTCGCTATCGTAGCAGCCATGCCAGTAGGCTGGGAGATGCTGCCGGATATTGTAAGTGAACGCCACTTTTCACCTCCGTCTTGCTTTGGTGGACGCTTCAAACGCAGGCAAACTAAGAAAAGCTTTTGATGGGGGGGGGGGGGTATGAAGGGAAAAGGTCGCACTCATTACACACAAAGTGCTTGCCACAAATGAAGCACACGGTTCCTCGCTGATCTCGTCAAGGAGCAGAAACAATCGCACGAACTCTGGTCAACCTCGCAGCAGCGGCTTTTGGCTCGCCGTCGAACAAAGTCGGTCACCGCATCGCATACTTTCAGATGGCGCTTCTCTTGGCCGTCTGGAACGCTCTTGGAGCTATGCATTTTTAAAATCTAGATTGAAAACTCATTTCCTTAGAGCTGTTAATTGTGTTTAGCTTCTTGTCCTTCCCCCGCACCTCCAATTAGCATGGTTGGCTACGTACGTTGCGAAAAGAAGCTTAACGTACAAACACACATACAAAGGGAGGGAGTAGTGGGAGAGAAAGGGGGGGGGGGAACTGCCTCTCCAGACTGCAGAATGTGGGTGGGGGGGTCAGAGGTCGCGCGTGACAAGTTAGCCAGCAGCACAATATTGAGCGGCGCGCGTGCAATGTCTCGTTCTGTTTAACATTAAACCACCGAGACCGCACGCCGATAAGTAGCCACGGATAAAAAGCAATCGACGGGGAATTTGAAAAAAAAAAAATCTGCAACAGATCGACCAAAACTCATTAATCGGACGCGAAGGGCTGCGACCTAAAAGGGGCTCGAGGAAAATCAGAGCGCCAGATTTAGTCGCTTAAAGCCGCCCCAAACAAAGTCATCCGCAGGGCCCCCACGGCTACGGGACGTTTTAATGCATCCAGCTTTCCCAATAATCATTTCAAAAGTTTCGCGCATGTGCTGTTTTAACATGATTAAAGCACGCACGTCAATACCGAGTATAAATAGAGTGCCGGGCACTTTTCGGCACGAAGAGAAGAGGCCGTGAAACGCGTAGGGAATGAAGGTCATTTCGCTGCAAAAACTGCCACAACTGGCTTTTATCGTCCATAATAAGGTCACGTATGTGCACCGGCGTGTGTGAGATGAGCCTGGCAGGGGTTACAGAAGAGATGGGCTGATACGGTACAGGAAAATGTGGAGCTGAGTGGCCTTGCTGATGACTACTGCTACCAGCAATGTCAAGGTTGGCCCCGGTGGAGGAGGGCTCCTGAAGGATGCTACTGGGCTTTTGGAGGCAGTCGCTCTCGAGAAACAACGGAGAGCAGAGGAGTGACGCTCGCAACAATGAGGCGGGTAGCTACAAATGCAGCGAGATGGCACAGTGGTGCATCTGCAAGTCATCTCAGGTAGTTAAACCATAACACCTGGGTCTGTCCCTTGCTCTCCTGGCAGCGAACCTTTGACACTTCACATATGGCCTCAAGGTGCACCTAGCCTGTGCACACACGCTGTGGTGATGTCAGTGGCCACTTAAAGGCAAAGAGATTCTCTGAGGTCAAGTCAATGGCATCAACGCAATTTGGTGGACAAGCCCTCACGCTGACCCCACCAAAGACTAAGATTCCTCTCATAGCATGTAACAGACTGTTGGAGCAAGTGCTGCTAATGAGCACCTACGAAGGCCGGCACGGCACACTAGGGGGTGGGTGGCCAACACCACGCCCGGCCGCCTTTCTCTCCCCAGTGGCGATGTTAACGCACTGCACCAGGTACTCATTTGAGGCCGAGTTGACCTAGGGGAGGCCCAGCACCAGTTTAGAAAATCGTCACTGGTGCCGACCGCGAGCGGGAATAGAACTCGGGTCGCCGGGTTCATAGCGCAGCACGCTAAACCGCTACACTACCACCCCCACCATCGCTTGTGTCACATGCAGGCCGAAACATGTGCTGTACTCACTAATAATAACATAACAATGACTTCGAGTCATCCAGGAAAAATATGAATAAAAACCTCACGGAGGTCTCAAGACTTTTACAGGAGGGATGTTCGGGCCAGTTCTGTGAATGGCAGTGTTTGTAATGCAGGTGGAAACATTGGACTACCTGGGAGAAATTTCTCGACACACGTAAAGGGGGACTGAGGAGTCAAAGCTCCACACGGGTGGACTCAAGTATCCCTTTGCTGCAATGCCATGTCCTGTCCACTTCACAGCCCGGCGACGTTGTGAGTTTGACAAATCTGCGTGACCCACCAACCCTGGCCTGCACCAGTTGCTGCATTCCAGGTGTGCAGTACCCATGCCGGGCTAACAGCACTTTCCTTCCGAGGTTTTATGGGTAAATCGGGGTCGACCTAGGTTCGATGCTGTCAGACACGCACGGAGTCTGAGCCTGGTGTGTCTAAGTCTAATCATAGCACCTGGTGTTGTTTGCGAACATCCGTACTAGGGAATCTTGATTTGAAGCTTTCTTAACTGCAGGAATTCATACTATTTCGTTCTTTCGGTAAACTTACGTAGATAGATAGGTTTTTCTACCTACGTGACTTTACCGAAAGAACCAACGAGTATAGTACTAGGGAAGGCCCAAGGCGGCCATTTGTCGACCCCACCACCACCCACCTCGTGCAGTATGCCAGCCTTCATGGGTGCTCGCTCACAGTACTTGTCGCAGGTTACCTCCAGGGCAGTCCAGGGCAGGTTACCTCCAGGGCAGGTTACCTCCAGGGTTAAGTTCGGGTAATGCCTGTCTTCACCATGGCCTGGGGGGGGCTATCTCTAGGTCCACTCAGCAGAAATTGGAGCAAGGTGCAGCAATGTTGTGAACATTTCTGCACGGTTTAGTAGCGCAGCGCGCTAACCGCTACACTGCTGTAGCACACACACACACACCAACAATTACGATAGAGGTACCACATTTGCGTACGAATGTTTACATGTGATTTTTGCCACACTGAAGGAGAAACCTGTATGTTTCAGCTTGCTGTTGTTTTTTTTTCTCTTACCCACTAGGAAACATCGTTCACGCCTTCGGACAGCAGGAAAGCAAGGGCGAGATGGATCTGTAGATAAGGCGAGAGATACAGATGGGGATGGATACCACATACAAGGGGGCATAGGAGGGAGGCAGAGAGTCATAGATTAAGGTGGGGAGCTGCAGAGATTGGGATGGAGCGAGATCGAGAGCCGGAATTTATATTCAAGGTTAAATGTTGCTCGTGCCAGCTCCGGTGACAAGTTGTTGGCATGGCGCGACATACGCTCCCTGAAATTACATCAAGTCGTCCGCCGGGCTCTCTACAGAGCCGTGCGTGCGCTCACTTTAAACATTCATGTCCTCGGCAAAAGAGATACGAATCTAAAACCGTGCGATTCGCTCCGCTCTGAGGCTTACACCTGTGCCCCTATCAGTTCCACTTTGCAAAATAGAACACACACAGACAAACACACACTGACGTGCACGTACACCTTGCACAAACATAAGGCTCGTTTGCGATGCACATGGATTATGCGATTCGTGGGGAGCGTGGTGGGCGATGCGGTGGGTTCGCGATGGCCTCTTTGAAGCAACGAACCTGTGCTGGCCGTGAGAGCCTGGGTTCAAACCCACGCTCTTCCATCCCGAGCGTAAACCGGGGTTCTCAAATGCAGAGGGGGTTCGACTGCTTCGTCAAAGTGTCTCCTCGCTCAAAGCGGCGCGGGCAAGCGCCTGCCTCCGTTTACAGCTCTGGGCCAGCGCTGTAAAACTCCACACTCCTGTGGCGGGCGCCAATCGCTACGTAGGACGTGCGCCGTTGGCTGCCTAAGCGGCGGCACTCTGCTTGCAACAAAACTGGAGCGACGAAGGGCACCGGTTGACCTCCGCCGAGCGGGATTATGAGCGTGCGACCAGGCAAAGTGTGATACAGCTATCGTGCTGTGACGGTTCCACCTGAAGACGGAAGCTTGTGTTGCCTCCAAAACGTCGTGATTTTTATTTTATTTTTATTTTACTTTCATTAATTTTTCTTTTTTACCTACGTGACTTTACCGAAACAACCTAGGAATATGAATCCTTGCAGTCGCGAAAGCTTCAAATCTAGAAAAAAAAGTGTGAGCCGCGTGCGTGAGGGGGGCCACCCCCCCTCGTTGCCGCAAGCGCGGTCAGTCGTCAACGACAGCGTGTTTAGACCATCCTGAGCCTCTCTCTGGATCGACGCTGTGACACCCGGCCACCTGTCAGTGAGCGTTATGCCGAACTTTGTCGGGCGACGTGTCGCTCGTTAGCTCACCGCGACGCTGCGTGCCCGTCGCGTTAACCGGGCGATTGCCAACCGGGCGATGTTTCCGTGGCTGCGGTTTTGCAGGCGAGCTCTGCTGGTGGCACACAGGCTCCGGGTGGCTCTTTCTCCTTTTATTTGCGTGTACATATACATATAGGTTTACCTTTCCCATACGTTGCACTCCTGTCGTGTTTCTTGTATTGTGTGTTGATGCTGTTGTGGTTGTAATGTTCTGACCCCGTGCCCCTACCGGAAAAAAAATTCCTTTGTAGATCATTGGATTCCTAAAGTACAAATACATTCTGATTCTGGAATGCGAGTGAGAAAGAGCCCCAGTTTAAAACCAAAACGCAATAATAATAATGATGATGATGATGAGACTGTGAATGATAGATATGAAAACATCACTGCTCACGTGCCAAGACTGGATGCACACCGCAGCCTTTGGGGGCTGCGGTGTCAAAACCCAGCATCGCATTTTCTTTCGTGACAAACTGCGATGTTCGCCGTGCTGCGATTCCGGTGCAGTCGGCGGGCAGGCCATTCCCGCATTTCATCACAAACGCGACACCGATGTAGTCAAATGTAGTCATATAAAGTCACACAGTTAAGCTGCCACATCCAATGAGGGCTCGGGCTGTTGCGCAACACGCGATCCTGGCGCAATACGCGCAACAGCGCTTCAAACTATATATATATATTTTTTTTTAACCAGGTAAGGCCCCACTGAGCTATGTAGCTCTTTGTCAGAAGCGACCCTGGCAATCACAAATGATAGCTCAACGAAGTGGCTTATCACGTGGAATTGTACAGCAGCCAAATACTCTAAGCGTGTGTGATGTTGATTCTAAATGTGGAGGTAAAAACTGGAGGACCCAGAGAAAAATTTCACACCACCACGGGGAGAACACGCAAACTCCAAATATACAGGCGTCAGGGTTGGGATCGAACCCACGGCCTCCTGTATACCAGGCGAGGTAGTTAACATCTCCTAGCCACCGTGGCGCCCATTCACACCCCCCGCTCCTGCCAACCCACCAATCCCTCCCTCCTATCTGATGCCATGGTCATAACCGGTAGCGTGCACATGCTCCAAAGGAGCAATGGGGCACTGAGCTCATTCCACGTTCCTATGGTGGGGCCCAGTATTGCGTTACTTAAACACAATGATGCACAACCGACTTCCCTGCACTAAGTGCTGGTTCTTCACCAGATGTCTTAATTTCACCAACCCTGCAGGGAATATGCGTGCTGCTGCTGCTGCTGATGGCAATGCTGATTTATTATTGAGGACGAAACTGCTGATTACTGACGAAGTGCTGTAGCCCCACTGGGCATTGCTCAATGAGCTGACCCCACAGGGACGATGACGAAGAGGATGATGATAGCAGTGATGACGAAGGCGATGACATCATGGCAACAATGGGGCCGAGTCGACACTGGCCAAGATGAAAACTCTCGATCTTCTGATCATAAACGCCCCCCCCCCCCGCCGATAAGGGCGTCGCAACGCTCCACATAGATAAGCGTGCATCTGAACAAGGGGGATTTTTGGGGGCAGCGGTTGTCTCCGCTGATGGCCCTGAGACAACGGTGGGAAATTCCTCTTCGTCCGTCAGCTTCTGAACGAACGGTGGGTGGTAGCTGGCGCTTTCATCCCGCATGCGGATTGAGAACTCCGCCGCTCAACTCAGCTGGACGCGTGAATGTGTTTGCATCCTTTAATGCTCCCCGAACGACCCTACGGTTCATTGAGTAACGTGAGCACGTGCGTGTCCAACTATCGAGACTGTTTAAGGCAAGCGAGATAATGGTAGCACGCAAGTTACCTATGGACGCCTGTCAATTTGTGTGCAACATATTTCATACTACACGTGCATGTACATGCACGGCTGCGAAATAAGAAACTCGGGATCTGCAACATGCGATTTAATTGAACATCTCATTCACTTTCCTTTCCACTGGCCACCCACACGTGCAGCGGCATCAAGGACTGCAAGTGCGGTACTTAATAACGTGGCTTGCACTTAATTCTAAGACTGGTTCACTGTTTACATCACTTCACAGCCTCCACCAAGTGGTATCCTTGCAGAACGGTCTCCCACGCTCGCGCGCGCACGCACACACGCACACACACACAAAACGCAGCGTGTCGCTTCCTGTGACCTTTTGTCACTCGTCCTCAAAGGCCACTGCCTGCAATGTTATCTCATTATAAAAACGTTTCGCATTACAAAGCAGTGCTATTTTTTTTTTTTGCTATACTTACCCCGCAGTTTTGACCATGCAAAAAAAAACAAGTTGACGTTTCTCCTAACGGCGGACGGATACTGCTACCGTCAGTTGCGGCCTTTTCTCGACGCGGCGTGTGCCTACGATACGTTTCTGTTGCGTGTGTGTGGGTGGGTGCGCGCACGTGGGGAGTGGTAGTGCGGTTGTTTGCGCACTGCTCTACAATCCCGGTGAACCAAGATTCATTCCTGCTGATGGAAAACATCGGTGACAATTATCTGAACTGATCCTTGTTCACCCCCAAAGGGTCGATTCAGCCTCGAATGAGTGCCCGATGCGGTGTGTATACATCGCCACTGGGGAGACAAAGGCGGCTGGGCGTGGTGCTAGTCAGCCACCCCCTCGTGTGCTGTTCGTGCCTTCATAGGTGCTCGCTAACCGCACTTGCCCCAACAGTCTGTTTAAGTTTCGATTTAAAGCTTTCGTGACGGCAGGGATTCATCTTCTTGGTTCTTTCGGTAAAGTCACGTAGAAGGGAAGTAATAAAATAATAAAAAGAAAACATAATAAAATAATATAATTTAATATAATTTATTTTATTATGTTTTATTTTTATTATTTTATTACTTCCCTTCTACGTGACTTTATCGAAAGAACCGAGAAGATGAGTCTGTTTAAGGCTATATAGGGGATCTTTGTCCTTGTACATGTGCAGTCTTTTTGTCAATGCGCTGCTGGATGACGGCCTCCCCACGCCGTGCGGCTCGTGGGGGTTACTTGACCATACTTGGCCACCCTAGGCTGCTCGGGCTGGTGAAAGCGGGGAGCACAGCCGCTGGAGCGTACAAGAACCGTCGACGGATGGCTTCGGATACGCCGGTCCCCTGCGCTGCCCACCACGTTAGCCACGCAGCTGCCCACAGCAACGCACTGTGCCCGCTGGGTCCACCCATCCCGAGCACCAACCAGGCTCAACATTTCCCGCGTAGCTTCTGAGATAGCCATCTGTGGGTAGCTCCACCGATATTGGCCGCGTAGATGCGAGCTGGCCGGCCACGCCAGGTTCGCACACAGGACTGGACTCCGTTGGTTGACGGACAGCCGAGTGGTGCCAATGGCAATCGATGGCTGTTCAAAATTCTCATCGGGCGAGAGCTGGTGACGAACGTGGACGGGCTAAGAACTTGGGACACTGTACTGCGTTCAGAGCACGGGCGATGGACCGGGCACAACGCGCCGCGGTGGCGAGATGTTAATTACCTCGCCTGGTATGCAGGAGGTCGTGGGTTCGATCATGACCCTGAGATGATTGTATGTTTGAAGTGTGAATGTTCTCCCCGTGGTCGCGTGGATTTTTCTCCAGGTCCTCCAGTTTTGCCCTCCACATTTACAATTAACTTGCATGAAGAGCATTTGGCTGCTATAAATGTCCGCATAAGCCACTTCGTTGAGCTATGATTTGTGGCCAGGTCGCTTCTGAAAAAGAGCTTTATAGCTCAGTGGGCAATACCTGATAAGATAAAATAGTTTTTTTATAGTTTTATAATAAAAAACTGGTCTCTATCTCCATCATCACGATTGCTGTCATCACTGCCACATTTACCGTCACTAACTTCACCGTGACAAACAGCACATCATCATCATCCCTCTTGGGCGAAGACAGCGGTCACCACCTGGTGAGACTGGTCCTGGCCGAAGGAATTGTGGGATTTTGCTTAGCACTGTCAGTAGAGAAGATGAGCACCACCCAATGGACATACGAGATTCACCGTGACACACACACACACACACGTTGTCTATAAGCGTGTCATTATCATGGAGTTGTGTGTTCAGAGCTGCCTCTGCAATTACAATGCCGATGCTGTGATAATAAAAGAAATCCGCATTGCACTGCACATTCAGAACGTGAGTTGTCCGTTATTTATTTATTTCATAAAACGCCAGCAAGGTGCAGGTTCGCTGCGAGAAACATTATTATTCCCCTTCCTGATTTATTTTCTTTCCCCAGCGCTGACCCCGTTCCTCTCCCTTCGTGCCGGAGAGAGCGAGATGGAAACGCCTGCCGCCCGGTCTGTCGCAATTTCCACTGCACGGTCGCTAAAAGCCGCGCCAATTCATTCTCGCAGTTTTGGGGGCATTGCGAGACGGAACATTTTTTTCCCCCCCGCCCCCCCAAGCGTCGCGACAACAACAACAACAACAACGACGAAAGTCGCGAACCGTTCAAAATCACGCCTTCAATTTTTTGACCGGGCCCCCATTCGCAGCAGACTGCTCAGATTTGCAATACAATTCAGATACGCTTCAACACACACATGCGCGCGCGCGCGCGTGTGTATGTTGAAATTATTTCGCACCGTACGATGCGCCGCCTTCCTACCGCACCACTCCTCCTCCCACCGTGTATTGCCTTGTAGACTGTCAAGTACTGGTTAGCGAGCACCTATTAAGGCTTCCACTGCATGTGTTCAGTTGAAGAAAGTACCGTGGGAGCTCAGGTGATCCTTGGCACTGTCTCACCAGGGACTAATTTTCGGCGTAATCATCCCAGGTGAGGCCCAGGTCAGGGCCAACTGCCTTACAGGTCGTGTTAAAGCTGCAATTAGCGCCAAAACTGGGGTTAGGGCCAAGATGAATGTTAAAGCTGACGTCAAGGTTAAGCTTGTGATTATGATTTTGGAAAGTTTAGCAATAAAGTAGGTGTTAATTCGAGAAGCATGAGAGTTTTAATGAATAAGACTAAAGTTAGCATTAGGATTACGCAAAAGATCAGTGTTAGGGTTTGTGTTGTGATTTGCGATAGTTAAAATGCTAAACGGTTTGGGCTAGTGTTAGGAATCAAGTCATTGCGATAACGAAGATGAAGGAGTGGGTTCTGACTACACTCAGGGATAGGATGAGGGGCAGGATTTAAGCTTAGACCTGTAGACTAAAGTTAGAGGCATGATCTGGGCTAATTCTACAGTTAGGAGTGGAATGCAATCGAGAATTAGGGTTGAGGTTAGGATTATGAATTAAGTTATGGATAGTGTTAGAGTTAGAACAAGGGGTGGAACTTAGCATATGAATCAGATTAGTCACATGGATAGTGTTTGTTGTTAGCATTATCGTCAGAGCCAGTGTTAAAGCTAGGGATAATATTGTCACATGTAATGGCGATGATTATTCTTGGAACCAAGGTTAGTGTTGGGGCAAGGGGAATGTCACAATTATGGGGAGGCGGGTGGGGGGGGCTAATGTTAGAGTTTGGGTGAGTATCATTGCGAATGATAACGGTGCGGTTGGAGCTGGTTCCAGGCAAGGGCCCGTACTGAAGTGACGGTGATGCTGGAAGCCTCCGGCAGCGTGCGGCGACGGCGGTCACCAAGAATAGAAACCGCGGAATGTAACTATGAACTACTTAACTATTTAACTATTTTTATCGTACCACGTAAGGTCCACTGAGCTGCGATACAGCTCTGTTGTGAGAAGCGACCACAAATGATAGCCCAGCGAGGTGGCTTGTCACATGGAAATTGATAGCAGACAAATACTCTAAACGTACGCTTATTCTAAATGTGGAGGAAAAAAACGGAGGACCGGGAGAAAAATCCATTTGTACAGGCGTCGGGGTTGGGATCGAACCCACAACCTCCTGTATACCGGGCGAGGTAGTTAACATCTCGGTAACCTAAAACGACTCGATGCCCGGTCCGCAAACACGAAGGAGGCACCATCGCAGCGACGCTCTCCGCTACTACTGACGCAATCGTCTGGCTCATCCACGCTCGCTTAAAATTACAGTTGTTGCTCTCAATCAACGTCAGCAGCCACACACGGTCCACCCTAAACCGCATCCACTGCACAAACCATGGCAAGCAGATGCAGATGCCTGATCCACGAATGAAAAATAAAAAAAAACTCTCCAGTTGTGTGCGACCATGATCGCCCAGAACAGACCGCACAACGTATAACGACACAATGCCCCGATCCACAAATGCGCAGGAGACACAGCAGCGACGGTGCACTCCGCTGCTGCTGACGCACGTGAAATTGTAGTCGTCGCTCTGCGTCTACATCGGCAGCAGCCGCACGAAAGGAAGAGAGGCGGCCACAGACACAAAGGAGAGAGGGTAGAGCTTGGCCCTCTAACGCGGGGCGTTAATGCGGCGCGCGCATCCCCTTTCTCACTCCACGTCACTTTGTTCGCTTCACGCGGAGAGTGTCACACGCGGAGCGGCTCAAAGATTAAACGGCAACAGCGTTCGCCTAATGAAATCACCAAGCTCCCGCAAAACACACACATGCACAATTACAAAGATTCCCCGTATAGCCTTTACAGACTGTTGAGGTAAGTGCTGTGAGTGAGCGCCTATGAAGGCCGGCATGGCACATGAAGGGGTGGGTGACGAGCACCACGCCCGGCCGCCTTTGTCTCCCTACGGGGCGATGTTTACACACCGCACCAGGTACTAATTTTCGGCTGATTCGACCTAGGGAAGGCGCAGGACCGGTTCAGATAATAATCATCACTGGTTTTGGTCGTGAGTGGGAACCGAAACTCGGGTCGTCGCACACACACCACACACACACCACACAAACCACACACACACCACACACACACACACACACCACACACACACCACACACATACACCAACCACACACACACACAAACCACACACCACACAAACCACACACACACCACACACACACACACCACACACACACACAAACCACACACACACAAACCACATACACACCACACACACACACAAACCACACACAAACCACACACACACACCACACACAAACCACACACAAACAAACCACACACACACACCACACACAAACAAACCACATATACACACCACACACACAAACCACACACACACACAAACCACACACACACACACCACACATACACCAACCACACACACACACACACCACACACACACCACACATGCATGGACTGGACGGCAAGAGCATCGCCCCAGCAGTGCAACGGGGTAATTCAGAGAAGATCGGGGGGTGGGGGGGGCACCATTTGTTCTCGTACGAGATACCAAGCACGTAATTAAATGCCCACTCGGCAGTGTCCATTAACCAATCAATTTCTTTGCTCCAGAATGCGATTAAAAAAAAAGTCCAGCTAATGCACTTCGGAAAAATTGTGGGGATGCACAAAAATAGGAGAGAAATGTGCGGTTTTTTGGCGATGTCGGCTTGTGTGTGTAAGCGCATGCGTGGGTGTCGTGTCTCCAATGAAATGGTCCTTTTATGCAAATGTAATACACTCGCGATTGCACACAGATAGTAACATACACCGACACAATGGTAGACACGGGGGGGGGGGGGGGGGGGGGGTTTTTTTCCAACCCGCAAGTTCCGAGGCTCCGGTTGGATTATACTCGGATGCCTGCGCGAGCACGTGTTCATTTTAATGAAACCAAAACCAGTTTTTATTTTACCACCAGGAAAGGCCCACTGAGCTACGTAGCTCTATTTCAGAAGCGACCTGGCGACGAAAGATAGCTCAACGAAGTGGCTTATCACGTGGAGATTGGTAGCAGCCAAAAACTCAAAACGCGTGTTTCTAAATGTGGAGGGAACAAAAATTCACGCCACCACGGGGAGAACATGCAAACTGCAAATATGCGGAGGTCGGGATCGGTATCGAACCCACGACCTCCTGTGCACCAGACGAGGTAGTTAATATCTTGCCACTATGGCACCTCAACCGTAGCACACATACTACCGGATACAAAAATATCCATCTAAATAGCTCGCAAAGATACACCACTGCATACGCAACGAGAGTCTTTGCCCATTGGGGCAATTGCTGTTAGCGAGCATCTATTAAGGCTGGAATGGTGCATAAGAGGGTGGTGTGGTGAGCACCATGTCCAGCGGCCAGTATTCCCATGGTAATGTTCATGGTACAGAGTGTACCATGAACTCACGAAAGGCTAAGGTGACCCAGGGGAGGGCCCAAGACCGGCGGTGACATCAATACAGCACTTGTGCCAAGCTAGGTGCACGTCGAGGCTACATGAATTGTAGAAGGCTTGCAGGAACAAGGTCTTGGAACAGATCCAGGTGTTATGAGTTAACTCACCAAAACAACAGGGTAGATTCACCACCTGCACTCCCCACTGTGCCACCTCGCCGTATTTTATCCACCCGGAGCTCCGCTTGTTGTAGGTGAGCGTCGCTCCTCTGCCCTCCGCTGTTGTTGGAGGGCAACTGCCTCCAACTGCCCAGAAACATCCTTCAAGAGCCAACTCCACAGAGGGCGATCTTGACCCCGCTTGTACCAGTAATCGTCAAATCCAATCAGCTCCACATCATCCCATACCAAGTCAGCTCAGTCATTGCGGTGCCTTTTAGCCCCGTCTATCCTGCTTGGGCATGCAGTGGCTAGGCATGTGGGATACATGACCCAGTCAACGTAGCCTCGCCTGCCAGAGGAGCTCACTGATGAGATTGTGCCCAGATCTTTCAAGGAGTGGTGAGCTCCTCACATAATCTAGTCCAGATAAACCCAGGGTGGATCGTAGGCAGGCCAGCATGACTATTTCAAATCAGTGCAGTGTTCCAATAGTCCAACATTTCGCAACCATAGAGAAGGGAGGGCATGATTGTGGTCATGAAAACCTGAAACTTAGTATGGAGCGACATAAAAGTTAGTTTCCATACAGCGTTATGCAGCTGATGAAAATAAAATGTCGTTCGACTGCTTTGGAACGAGTCATAAAGCACACTGTCCAGGTGCAGAAACCCCTCTGCTCCCACCACAACTGCCACATCACTCATAAGGAGTTGGTGGGGGGGCAGTGCGTAGCGAGATGCTAACTTCCTGGCCTGGTATACAGGTGCGTGTGGGTTCGATCCCAACCCTAACGCCTGTATATTTGGAGTTTCAATGTCCTCCCCCGGGGATGGCATCGACTTTTTTCTCCCGGTCCTCCAGTTTTTCCCTCCACGTGTAGAATCATGCATTTAGAGTATTTGGCTGCTAGAAATGTCCACGTGACAAGCCACTTAGTTGAGCTATCATTTGTGGCCAGGTCACTTATGAAAAAGAGCTGTAAAGCTCAGTGGGCCTTACATGGTAAAAAAAAAACACATTAAATCGACAAACTACCCAGGCGCTTCGTTTTGGTAGGTTTGATATTAAGGCACCATCTGTTTGTGACACACAAATACAAAGATCCCCCGTGTAGCCTAAACAGACTATTGCTGCAAGCGCTGTTAGCGAGTAGCACCTTTGAAGGCTGTCTCCCCAAAAGCGATGTTTACACACCACGCCAGGCACTTATTTAAGGCTGAGTCGACCTTGGTGAGGTCCAGAATCGGTTGAGATAATCGTCACTGGTGTTGGTCGTGAGCTGGAATCGAACTCGGGTCGCCGGGTTTGTAGTGCATTGCATTGCTAACCGTTGCATTGCCGCTCCCCACATACACTCAAAAAGACACGCACACACAACTAAACTCACACAACACACTCGCACCAACACTCCCAGAGACACACACACTCTTACTCTCTCGTGCACACACACACACACACACTCTCATACACAAAGAAAAAGACCCCCCGAATAGCCTTTAACAGACTGTTGAGGCAAGTGCTGTTAGCGAGCACCTATGAAGGCCGGCACGGCACACGAGGTGGGGGGTGGTCAGCACCACACCCGGCCAACTTTGAGTACTAGGTACTCATTTTAGGCTGAGTCGACCTAATACATACACACAACCACACGTTCACAGACACATGAAGCTACACTCACACAGTACACACACACGCGCGCGCGCGCACACACACACACACAGATCCAGGCTTATGTGTGGACACGCAAGCTCTTGTAAAACTCAATCTGCCTCAATTATCTTTCCCATTTGTCACGCTGACAGCACTAATGCACCTGCGAGTGTGGCACAAGCCTCGGCGCGGGGCATCCGCGCGTCTCCAGCGGGGCCTCCCACTCACGGGGGGGGGGGGCGCCGCCCCCCAGGGACATGGTGGGGTGGGGGGGGATGCGGAGGGGAGTATCGAACCTGCGAGGCGGATCCCCTCTTGCGGGACGGCCCGGATTCAAGAGCGCGGTTCGATACGAGACGAACGCGCTGGCAATTCAGCCACGGTGTCACTCGCCCAGGAAAGCAGTACCGGGCCTCCAGCCTGAGTTTCAGTCGAGTTCTTGTTTGGAACTTACAATTCTTAGTCCATGAAATGAGTACAACGTGGGGGGGTTATATGGGCTGTCCTAGAAAACGACTGGTTAGAAGGGCTGGTCTCTACCACATTGAATGTGCAATTTACAGCACTGGCTCAGAGCAGCCAAAAGAGATGAACTCCCACCAAACGCTCATTTGAGCAGTGAGATACTTTGACCTGACGTGACACTTTGACCTGATGTGACACTTTGACCTGACGTGACACTTTGACCTGACGTGACACTTTG
>CM025645.2:2979156-2990672 GCA_014621495.2 Entosphenus tridentatus
GTGACACTTTGACCTGACGTGACACTTTGACCTGACGTGACACTTTGACCTGATATGACACACTGACCTTTTTCAATAATTTTGTTGGGGGGGGGGAGAGAAATCTCGTGTGCCTGGAACAAACACTTGCACTCAGCACAGTCAGACAGATTGGCAGCCTCCTTTCTGTGCTGCCTCCGGCACATGGGTATCTCGCTCACTTAGTGGAATCGATCTGGCCGCTGCTTTGGAGGGCACGGTGCTGTTGAGAAGCTGAACAATGCCCGGGACACACCACTGCTGCTCAACTATCAATGCTTGCTAATTATCCCCAGCAACGAGTGGAAACCCATTCAACAGAGGCGCGTGCGCGAGTCACATTATCACCTCTAATGGCGAACATTGTCAGCTGTAATATATATATGACCGTGATCACAGCTCCCCCTAAAGCTACGCAACTACACGAGGCATTTGCTGACGTTTCATGTGATTGGATTCGGAAACCCCACGATCCCTTGCATGCGGTTGCAAATGTGAGATTGTATTCATGGCCTCACCGCCTCTAACATTTGCTCTTGGCAGTGTTATAATTTAGACAGCGTCGTTCTTTGTAAATAACACACAAACAAAAATCCAAACCCCCCCCCCCCCTGACAATTAATTTCTCTCCACATTTGCTTTGTATTCATTAGTTTATTCACGGCTGACTCGAGCAACTTTTTTGATAAAAAAACTCTCTCGCTTACATTTGATTATTTATTTGCGTGTCTGTGGAGTTTTTTTTAGTAACGCCGAACCGACCGACGTGCGGCGTGCAAATTGGCAATTATTTTATTCGTGTCGCTGCTTGAGGCTTTCGCCACGTCGCAGCCGAAGACGGAGCACTCCCGGGGACAAATTTCAGATTCCACGCGTGAGGGGGGGGGGGCCCGCAACCCACTCAAACCCCGGCGCAGTGAGCGGAGAAACGCGCGCTCGTTACGGCGCTTAAAGTAAAACAATGACTTAGGGACCGCCACGGTTCACGAGGCCCCCCCCCGGCGTGCGAGGGGCTCGCGACTCACGCGGCCAGCGGGGGCGCGGGCAATGGCTTCGACTCGCAGTCGCGGTCAACAACAGCGGTGGGGACATTAAGCCGAACGGAAAGCCCGATGGTCGTAAGTACGACGTGCAATCGGATCCAATCAAAGTCTCCGTTAAAAATAAAAACCCCCGAATAAAACCTTCCCCCACTTTGACAAAGCTAAGGGATTTGACAAAGTCGTGTTTCTGTTTGAGTCGAAGGCCTTTTTTGAACTTTGACTCTCGCTGGCAACGCGGGTGCCGTCGATGCTCGGAGATTGTGGTCACCGAATGGCATGTGGCCGCGTGCCTACCGAAGAAAAGTAACACACACACACACACACGCGCACACACATGCACGCGCGCACACACACGCACAAGCGCGCCTCGACAGTTCCCCGGGAGTTTGATCGCCACTGCCGCCGGGCTGCACCGCGTCGCACGCGAACGCCATGCGGCGATTCAAATCTGATGCCCGCTTCCACGCAGACAGGCGGCATTCTGCAGCGCGGCTCGTTACACAGTGTCCTCCTCCGATGAGCACAAATGGAACACGCGTGGACCCCACTGCATGCTTTGTTCTCTTCCGCCAGTGCTTTAACGCTCGTAAGTTTGGGCACGGCACATGCGAGGCCTGCCAGTCAACCCACGAGGTCGACTGAACTTATTTAAATTCCCCTTGTGTGGTTTTTCTGTTGCTGCTGCTGCTGTTGTTGTTGCAAAGTAAGTATGTAACGGTTACGCGCGAGCTGCATGTTTAACAAACAATTTCGCCCGCCCTAATGCGCTGTAACCTCCTGAAATGAAAAAGAATATGAGAAAACACCCTTTTGCAATCCAACGCATTAAGAATTTTTTTACATAGAAAAAAAGAAAATTACTAAATCCGTTTCAGCAGCCGTTATGATGATGATGATGAAAAAGAAACCTGACAAATATCAAATTGTGGGTACACGATGTGTTTGTTTGCAACGGGAAAATAACAATGACTTCTTGAAATGATAAGGTATTGCACTGCATTATTATGGGTTTTGTGTGTGTGCACGTGGGGCTGGCGGGGGGAGCCAAAGAATTCATCCTGGGTAGATCCGCGGAGATGCATTCGCAGCGACATCAGAGCAATCACAGTGAAATTTATACCGCAAATTAGCTGGGATATGGGACCCTTTTAGCAGGGAGAGATATCTCATTATTGAATGGTGGTTGGGTTACGGATGGGAACTCTGGGAATAAAACCCACCGCTCTCTATCAAAGCTGGACACGGGGTCTTTAATGTGCAAAAGGCACGCACACACACACACGCACGCACGCGCGCGGGGCAATGGGGATAACGCTTCATCATCCGCAAGCCTGAACGTCGCGCAGCACAGGTGCCCTGCCAACACCCGCTCGTGAAGTGAGGCGAGGGGGAGAGAGAGACACACTGCACACCGGTGAGAGAAACAAGCAGCTACAATCAGAGGCATACCGATCGGCCGAACTCGACTCGGAAGGGAGGCATCCCAATTAAAAGGCTGAGTGAGACGAGACGTTGTGCACTCAGAGAGCGAGAGATGCCCCACTAAACCCACGCGGTTGAGAGGAAGACCCGACTTGCTTGAACGCGGCAGGGCTCTTCGGGATGTATAAAGTTTGGTGAAAAACCCCGCCACTCCAATTTCCTTTCTCGCATCTATCATGCCCATTGTCCTCAAAACCGCACCCCTCCCCCACTGGCAGACTATTACATTTTCTCCCTCTCTCGACATTGTGGACGGATGCTGTGCCCATCAGACGTTCCCCCAAGTCCCGATGTGCGCTGTGACGTCGTGGTACGAGCGGCACGTCAGTCGCATGTCCCGGCGACCCCCTGTCGACCGCTTCGTACGTCCCACAACTTTGTACGTCTCCCAGCCGGTACGTCCGCCATTCTGTACACCTCCCGGTCGAGACACCTCCCACCTGTACATCTCTCACTCTGTACGACAGTGGCCATTAATTGCACAGTTTTCCATCACCATCGTCGTCACCGTCGCTTCCCCGTACCGCACGCCGCCTCCTGCCCCCACCCCACCCCACGTCCCGATGTCATTCCTCTGCCTGCTCTCCCGCAAGTCCCCTCTGGCACGTTCCTGTCACCAGATTTTTCTTTTGTTGTCCATCGCTTGTCAGCGTGGCCACGGGCCCCCGCATTTAGCACGAATGTCACCTGCAATAAAGTCTTCCGCTGCGCTGACGGCCAAACCAGAGCCACCGCGTACCGATAACCCAGTAGTGGCTTAGCAGTGGCCTGCCAATCATTGTCAATGTTAGCACGTGGGGGAGAACGACCACAAGGAATGTGGACCATGCTGGGCTCGTGTCTCCCCGGAGTGAAAAAAATTGATAATTGCGTTATAAATAACGAAGGTATTGCCGACGTTATATTCGAAAGCCATGCGCGTAGCTGGTGCTGTGGTTCCCCCTGGGTTTCCGTTGATGTAGCCTGCAAATTAAAAACTAAATATTCCCATAAAAGTCAGGCAAATAATGTACTGATAGCGAATTAGACGGGCACTGCTTGCCCAGTGTTGGTGGTGATTGGGAGACAATGGTGGTGGTGTTTAAACCGCAGCCTCCTTTTTGGGGATTTTTCTCGAGGTCATATTCTTTGGGTCTTTCGACCACAACACAAGCGATCATCATCAGGAAGAAAAAAAGAGGTGGAAAGCCTTCCCCCTCTTTTTTCTTCCTGTGGTCGAAACGTCGTAATTTTTTTTTGCTTTGAACTTCTCTACGTGACTTTACTGAAAGACCCAAAGAATATTAATTCCAGCAGGCACGAAAGCTTTAAGTCCAGATTTTCACGAGGTCCTCCGGTTTTTCCCTCCACATTTACAAAACATGCTTTGATATTACAGTATTCAGATTATTTTGGTGGTGTCAATTTCCACATGTTAAGGGCACTTTGATGAGCTGTCATTTGTGGCCACGTCGCTTCTGTAAACCAAATTAATACCTCAGTGGGCTTTTACTGAGAGAATAAAAATAGAGTTGTATTTCGATATTTTTTAGTGATTTGCTTACCTTTCCTATACTGTGCACTCCTATCACGTGTTTTTGTATTCTTTATTGTTGTAATATTCTGACCCGCCCCCTGCTGGACATCTGCTAAATAGAGCTTTGTAGCTCATCGGATTCCTCCAGTCTAAATTATTATGAGTAATAATAAAATTGCAAAGCCTCTTAAGAAACACTGGCTCAACTCATGGCCCCCACGCATCGGTGTCAAACAACATTTGTACCCACCCCCCCGTGCACCCAGTCCAGCAGTCCCTTAGGCAGAATCGGCCTGAAAGTTAAATAAGTAATAGAAAAAAACTTTTTTAAAAACACGCTTTAATGAAATGTACCGTACTAGTAATGGCAGAACTCCACGACTCCAGGAAGTGGCCCCGAGGCTTGCCATAACGTAGGGGGCCGTGGTGATTTACAGCCAACGTCAGCTGACCGTGGACAATTAGACCCAAGCCGAAACATAACATATAAAAAATAATGTTTTAAAATATGTTTTTTATTTTATATGATAGAATATAGTATTGTCATCAGTATGACATAAGTATACCAAGTTTGCAGTCGATACCACATTGGGAAGTGGGTTAAAATTTAGATAGAAGATTTGAGGATACGACAACAACAACAAACAGAGTGAGTTCAATAAAAGCGTGTAAAAAAACATAAACCACGCGCGCGCTGCCGACTCTTGCTGCCTTCTTTACCTCGTCGTGTGCCCGCGCTCGACTTAATCGGCTCTCGTTAACGGCACTTGCCCCCCGGGGCGGTCCCACCCTCGCTCCGCATGGGACATTCCGTCACCGTCTCCTAGAGCGCGAATCGCTTTGCGCGTAATGCGCACGAAGACCCCGGGGCTCGGCGAGGAGTGGAATTTTTTCGTTGCTGTTGTTGCCGGCGGCTTGCGACGACGAACGCCGTCACGGTGGAGGAGGAGGGGGAGGAAGGGACCCCCCGCCCCCCAATTCGCCAGCTGCCCGCCGGTGCCTCCGGCTTACAGCTGGCGGCTTCAGAACGGCGATCGCGGGCAACGGGCAAAGCGACGGGAGCCCAACGCGCGGGAGACGGACGTGAGGGGGTGCTAATTCTGCCTGGCCCGTGGACACTTCACACATCGCGGCACTTTGAATGCGCAGTTCAAAAGTGCAGCCCGTCGCCTTCCATCAATCCTAACCCTTTCACGAAAAGACAAATATCCCCCCCCCCCCCCCCCCCCGTATGTTGAACTTCTTTCGCACTGTACTTAGCCAACCGTGATAATCGGAGGTGCGAGGGAAGGACAACAAACACAGATATCAGTTCGAATTAAATGGGTTTCCGATCTAGCTTAAAAGTGCATGGCTCCAGTAGCTTCCCAATATCGGAAGGAAGTGTCGCAGAAGCACATCTGAGAAGCACGCGATGCCTTAACAGACTGTTGGGGCAAGTGCTGTTCGCGAGCACCTATGAAGGCCGGCACGGCACACAAGGGGGTGGGTGGCCAGCACCACGCCCGGTCACCTTTGCCTCCCTAGTGGCGATGTTTACACACCGCACCAGGTACTCGCTTGAGGCTGAGTTGACCGTTGGAAGGCCCAGGACCGGTTCAAATATTCGCCACTGTTTTTGATCTTGAGTGGGAATCGAACTCGGGTCGCCGGGTTCGTAGCACAGGAGAGGAAACCGCTGCACCGCCACCCCCACCGCCCTCCCCAATTTCACACGAAGACAAACGCACACACGTGTGTACAGATGTCTGAGTCTATCCCATTTAACTCCTGCCATTCAGTCTTCATGCAAAACTCATGAGACCTGGATCAATCTTCACCACTCCACACATCACAGCCGAGTCTGTCCGAATATCTTGAATCACTTCGACTTCTCTCCCTGCCACAAACAAACACCTCGCGGAAGACCCGACGGGGACGATCCATGGCGTGGATCTTCCGCGAAACCACAAACCCTTGACCGCATCCAGTGCACAAACCACGGCTGCGGCAGATGCAAATGCTCAAGAACACTATGTAACACAACTTTTGTTCCCGGGTAGTAAGTGTTATTTTTTTTATTGCTTATGCCTCAAAAGGACAGAAAATCACTATTATTCCCCACAAATTTTGCCTTTTGTGACCGGGACTTTATGTGAACGAAAGACACAAATGCACATGTTTTCTCACTGAAAATAGGTACATTTCAAAATATAATTGTTATGGTCACAAAAGCAAAGTTTGTGGTGAATAATAGCTATTTTCTGTCCTTTTGAGGCATAAGCAAATAGGAAATAACACTTACTACCCAGGAACAACATTTTTTTATTTTGTTACACAGTGTAATGCACACACGAGCAATTACAAACTCTCAGGCGGTGTGCGCCAAGTGTGGTCATGCCCAGAACAGAACCGTGGAACCTGTAATGACCCAGTGGCCGATTGGCATCATGCCGATTCACCACTCCCGACACTCCTGACGCAATCACCTGGCCCAGCCACCTCGGTGTATCATCGCGACGGCCGCCGCTCTTCGTCGACAGCAGCCGCGCGAAGACGGCGGCCTGGGACCGTCGCCACCACTTAGCGGTTGAGCGCGGGACCCTGCGTGCGCAGCCTCCCCCAGATCGCGACATCATCGCCTCGGTTGCGCGGCGCCGGCGTGCGCTGGGCTTGTTTGTGGATTGCATAGACCGATAACAACGTGGCACAAAACCGGCCCTGTAATGCGTTTGTGCGAAGCCAGCCAACGTTGACACGCTCGGCCCGCTCGGCGCATAACGCACGCGCGTAAGCGCAAAAAACCCTCCGCATTTCGACGGCCGCGGGCGACGACGCCTCGCGCTGCCGTGGCGAGGGGACCGAGGCTAACGAGCCGATCGTCGTTAGCGGCGTTGTCGTGGAGACTGCCCTCCCAGCACATTCGGGGCACTATCTGTTAGCGGTGACAGCGCAGCAGCGCTGGAGAACAAGGCATTTTAGTCATTTGTGGAACAGAGGAATTGTAAGCGAAAGCTTCGCTACGTATACAAATCATGTCAGGAAGCTCCTGCACTTTGGAACGTTTGGCCAATAGATGTAAGTATTTTTTGCGCATGGGAGAAAACAAACTCAGAGAGCACCAGAGCAAATGCTCGCATGCTACGAGAGTACGCTCCAAACTACGTGCACACAGATGTATCAGAAACCTACTCGCTCCACTGACTCCTAACTTAATGACAAGCAAGTAGGCTCACACTCACAGCTCTGGGTCATTCCACAAACCTGGCTGTAACAAAAGCAACAATTTGTCCTAACATCATCACACAATGTAAAAAAAACATCTAAAACTATTGTTTTTTATTTCACCAGGCAGGGGCCACTGAACTCTTTGGCTTTTTTTCAACCAAACGGCTTATCGCATGGAAATGTAACACAGCAAAATACTCTAAATACATGTTTCAAAATTTTGGTGAAAAAAAACAGGACCTGGAGAAAATCCACGTGACCACGGGGAGAGAGAGAGAGACACCGCAAACTCCAAATATACAGCAGCAGGCGTCAGGGTCGGGATCAAACCCACGACCTCCTGCATACCAGGCGAGGTAGTAAACATCTCCTAGCCACCGTGATGATGGTGATGAGAGAGAGAGAGACACGCAAACTCCAAATATACAGCAGCAGGCGTCAGGGTCAGGATCAAACCCACGACCTCCTGTACACCAGGCGAGGTAGTTAACATCTCCTAGCCACCGTGATGATGATGATGAGAGAGAGAGAGACACGCAAACTCCAAATATACAGCAGCAGGTGTCAGGGTCGGGATCAAACCCACGACCTCCTGTATACCAGGCGAGGCAGTTAACATCTCGCCACCACGGCACCACATATGGCCTATGCAGTCCACCATATCTCAGGCGTATTGCTCGTTTAACAAAAACACCGGCCGTGTGTTATACATGAACATAATAAAAAATATTTTTAAATTTGGAGGTAATTGTGCTGATCACTACACTAATGCAGTGGTGCAAGGAAAATGTTCGAACAAAATAGATTTTAAAACCCAAAATCGGGGGTATTTAAATGCTGTGCCTTATTACTACAGATGCCCGTGTTTGCATCAATTGTTTAATCCAATAGAAATGAACGGGATGATTAATCACCGTTTTACCACTGCAATATTGTGCAATTTTCCCTTCTGCGCACTACGTCAAAACACGACCTCGAAATACTAAATGCACATTTACGTAGTAAAAATAAAAATTCATTAACACGTTGAATGTCTCGGAGAGCCCAATTAAACGAGATAATTTTTGAACAAGGCAATTAAATTAGGTAAAATTAAAATTATATATATAAAAAAAATGTTTAACCTGATTCTGGTGGCTAGATGCGTGAAGTAACCCAAGGATAGGGTTCACAGTTTTGTGTTGCGTCCTGATCCATGGCGACGCTGTGCTCCTGGCCACTGTGCAATTGCAGGAAAGCCACGCTACACAATGAGCTGGGCATTAAGCCAAATACATTTTAGATAGACGCGCACTAAATTCAGCAAGGAGGGCTCAACAAGCTACGGAATACGCTGTTCCACGGGGGTCCTGCGACGGTACAGATGTAACGAGTTAACGTTATGCAAATTGGGAACGGCCCTCAAACAATGAGTTAATTACTCTTTGGTTCTTTCGGTAAAGTCACGTAGGTATAAAATGAGATAAAGCACGACGTTTCGGGCGCAACACAAGCGTCCGTCATCAGGTGGGAAAACATATTTATTTTATTTTCTACCTACGGGACTTTACCGAACGAATATTCCTGCCGTCACGAATGCTATCAAATCAAGAATAAGTTAATTGTCCTACCCACACACCATATGCTCCATCAGGTCGGTCCGGTAACGTTAGATCTGTTCCTGACACCTGTAGAAATGTTGCATGTGCTTTTGACAGCTGAGAAGACGATGATTGTTGTTGTTGTTGCTGAAAGGCTGTGTTTGTTTGTTGCAACCCGAGGTTGTTAAATAAAGACGTTTGTTACGAGACCATCCTCAATGTAATCTCCTTAGTCTACAATTCTTAGCGAGGAAGAGAAAATATATATATAGACGCCGCATCCAACCCAACTCCTTACACCGTCGATGTCACCGCACCCACGTGGCACATCGCACCAATGATATCCAATGTCCAACATATAAAATGTCTAAAATATAACATGTCCCAGGTATAAATTGTCTAAGATATAGAATGGCAACGGCTAAGCGCGTAAGTTGGCATTCCACAAGGCCCCATTGCCGTTTTGTCTCCAACATTATTTATTCTCTTTATTAAGTAATTATTAGTGTTGTAATTATCTTCCACTCGCAATATGAGCTACTCCTTTGCAGATAACGGTACGAAAAAAACCCCATCGTGCTAATTTAATACGACTCTCAGTCACCGCTCACTTGAAAACAATTATTCAATTTGGGTTACAAATAGCTGGCCACTTTCAAAAACAAAAAAATCCCAGTCAATCATATCACACAAATTTGGCAATCCTCTCACCATATAACACTATGTCATTCTTATCCAAAGTAAAACAATTAATTTGCTTGGTACAGCAATCTAATTTGACCTGTCACATAATGCCTATATTAGTGGTCTGGTTTAGTTAGGCATTGAAGAATCCTGCCTTTATTTTCTGTACCACAGCCTCTTTAACCCCGATCCATTATTATTGCAACTGCTGCTGCACAAAATACAAAGTCGTCCTGAGTTATATTCCTGCTCTCATCTGGGGTGGAGAAACCCAGTTCCTGCCCCACTGCAATGGGTAGCCTTCAACGTAAAACAGTAGTCAGGGTGATCGATGATCGAACACTCACTGATTCACTCCAGACACTCGCTTAACAGCAGGCTGTTGCCTCCTTATCACTCTTCTATCACTACTACTAATACTACCATGGTTATCACTCTTCTCCCGTCATGTTTTTGTCTTGTTTGTGTTCTTACCCGCCTCAACTAGACATCTGTGAAAGAGGGCTTTATCGCTCATCGGATTCCTCCAGTATAAATATTCAGATTCTGATTCTATCGCTACTACTACTACTACCACAGCTAATGCTCCCTTGAATCTTTACTCCTTGATTTATCCACTCACGTTAAGGACCCGGTCTACAATGTATGCATGTATGTAGAACTTCTGTCGCACCGTACATAGCCAACCAATGCTAATTGGATCTGTGTTCAACCACTACACGGCAGGTCACAACAACACGCTCACCCAGCCACACACTCACCCAGCCACACACTCACCCAGCCACACACTCACCCATTCTCTCACTCACAACAAGACAAAGATCCCCTGCACAGCCTTTAACTGACTGTTTGGGAAAATGCTGTTAGTGGGCACCTATGAAGGCTGGAACGACACACGGGTAGATGGATGGCCAGCACCACGCCTGGCCGCTTTTGTCTCTCCAGTAGCGATGTTAACAAACCGCACCAGGTACTCATTTGAGGTTGAGTCGACCCAAGGGAGACGCCCAGGACCGGTTCAAATAATTGTCACTGGTGTTGGCCGTGAGCAGGAATCAAACTCGGGTCGCCGGTTTGTTCATCCACCCACTGACTCACACACTCACTCACACACACACTCACACACCCACTCACTCACCCATACACCCACCCACCAACTCTTCCACCCACTTACTGAATCACCCATCCACTCACTCCCACAATCACTCACCCACTTACCCACTGACTCACCCACTTACTCATACACTCACCCACACACTCACTCACTCACTCGCTGACCACACTGCAGGCCACAACACTTTCCCTCGACTTTGGAATGTCCTCCGATCACCTCCTTTCTCAGATTTCTTATCGTCTCGATGATATTAAAAAAACCCAAATTTTTTTCAACATGCAATTGTGCTGTTTGTTGCTGGCTTGGCATTTTTCGTCTAGACGCCGGGGCTGAAGAACCGTGATGAAAACACATTGGAGCAGAAGCACTGCGATATGTGCACTGTGCTATCAACTCGGCAACTCACGGTTGAATTCCCGTTGAATGGGCCATGACCAGAAGTGGGCTGACAAAAGCGTTGCACATTATTATTTAGCATTAGGCTCAGAACTCAAGTATACATGGCATAATAACGTACAATTTTTTTGCCCAAATATGACAGCACTTGGATTTTTGTCCCCAGCTTGTCCCCTCCCAACGCTCACCCTCTGACAAGACACTGGCTAAGGAGGCGGGGTAGACCGAGCTAAGCGGGCCATGTTATGACCATTTGTGGATAAAAAAAGAGCTTCATAGCTCATCGGATTCCTCCAGTCCAAATAAAGATTCCGATTCTCGATTCAGGCAGCTCAATGCCTCAGCCCCGGATTATCGATGGCAGACGCATCGGGCCGAGCTGTCGCGCACTAACAAAAAGTGCGCAGACGATCCGGTTTGCAGGTGAGCCAGCCGCTCACCCACACAGCCGCTCACCCACACAGCCGCTCACCCAC
>CM025645.2:2990682-3002737 GCA_014621495.2 Entosphenus tridentatus
CACAGCCGCTCACCCACACAGCCGCTCACCCACACAGCCGCTCACCCGCACAGCCGCTCACCCACACAGCCGCTCACCCACACAGCCGCTCACCCACACAGGTGGGCCAGCCGCTCACCCACACGACCACGGAGCAGCGCCGTCTCCTAAGCGGTTGAGAGAGAGGCCCATTGGCGTGGGCTCCTCCATCTACACCCTGGGAGACACGAGGCTCTGCTGATGGCACAAGGTATGAAAGGGATTGTCTCTTTAGCCACATTGACGATGCCGACTCCCGATTGCACGCATACAACGTGACCGGAAGGCGAAAAAAAACAACAACGCGCAGATGTGAAGCAAACACACACTTCGGTTGTGAAACCCAAATGAAAATATAGCATTTTAAAATGTAATCAATAATTCTAACCACATGAGTATCTTTTAAGGACCACGTGGAGTACATAGTGAATTATCACATCGTACATTTACACTCATTTGTGTGCGCATATTTATATGTATTTTCGAAAAGCAAGTAAGTGATTCGAGTGAGGCACGTGCAAACTGGCAACGCACCATCAAATTTTCATCGAGCAAATTTGGCAGAGTGAGCCGTCGCGGGGACGCAGGGGCGGTTTAGGGGATCCGGGTTAAGTGGCAGGCACGGCCAACACTAACCAAGTCGCGAGCGGCGTTTGTGATTAATCAGCGGGCCTGCGCTACATACAAAGGCTTACTTAATGAAGTCTCGAGCGGCTCACAATCGCTGCCCTACGTCTTGTTTTCATTGCCCGCGACCAATTTACGGCCGGCGCAAATACAAACACGAACGCAGATTGTTGTGGCCGGCGGCGGAAGGGGGCCGTGGGAAGTCAACTCTTGTTATTTTTTTAAACCCCTGGAAAACTTAATAATACAAACGGCCGCCTACATGCCATGAGGTGTGGGCGGTTGGGGCATTGCAGAGGGGGGGGTGCGGGAGGGGCTTGTGTCCTATCCGGTAATTCCGAGGCTCCGGTTGGGTTATACTCGGATGCACCCCACGCCTGCGTGTGCACGTGCGTTCATTTTAAACGAACTAAAAATATTTTTCTTTTGACCACCAGGTAAGGCTCCCACTGACATACGTAGCTCTTTTTCAGAAGCGACCTGGCCACAAATGATAGCTCAGCGAAGCGGCTTATCACGTGGACATTTACAGCAGCCGAATACTCCAAACGCGTGATGTTTCTCCATGTGGAGGGTTAAACCGGAGGACCCGGGAAAAATTCCATGCGAACACGAGGAGAACATGCAAACTCCACATATACAGGCGACAGGGTCAGGATTGAACCCACGACCTCCTGCATACTAGGCGATGGAGTAAACATCTCGCCACCGCGGTGACAATAGCACTCGCCCAAGTATCCTTAAAGTCTAATTCGCAGCTCGTAATTTATTTTGAATTAAAACATTATTCCGTACAATAACAAAATATGTATTTGCGTATACGGCCGGGTGGCTGGGTATATGAGGAGGATGACCCTCTTAGCAAAAAGGCAGGAGAGTCACTCAATTGAAATGTAAATTTCATACTGGGGGAGAGATCGTTGTGGGCATAAGGGATGTGCATCAGTGACACGAACATGAATCGCTCACGTTTAGGCAATCAGAGATTCAATCTGCGAAGTGAAACTTGACCGCGTCGGTAGCGGTGACGAAGGCGGCTAAGATATGACTTCTTGCGAATGACCAGGTATTGTATGGGCATGCCCCGATATGCGGAATTGAGAATGACCATGTATGCGGTAGGGGCATTCCCCGATATACGGAAGAGATACGTTCCTGAACATTTGTCTGTAAAGTAAATTTCCGTACAATGAGTCTCCTTTCCCCATTGACTTCCACGACGTAATAATTGGAAATGTTTCTATGGTAGAAAAAAAATCTGAATCAAGACGTGACAATAAATCATACTTTTTTTTACGCGCATTTAAAGGAAAATCGATTATTTTATGTTAAAAGATTATTACCAATAATACTACTCAGAATAAGTCGTGACATTAAAATAATGGAAGGCACTTACAGCCAAAGTAATTTATTTACCATCTCTTTTTTGCACTTCTGCTATCACTTGCACTTAATGGCCTCTTTCCAGACATCTTGACTTACTTTTACTGGAGTAAGAACCTTGAAAAATGGTGACATCTTGCACAGTGCAGTACGAGGCGTGATGGACATGACAGAGGGCGCGTGGGTTACGAGTACAGCGTGAACGGCGCACCGCACAAACCACCCGGAGTGGCGTGGATTGCACATGCATAGACAAACGACAGACCACCACCTCCGATTAGCACCGTTGGCTACGTACGGTGCGAAAGAAGTTCAAGATACAAACACGCATTCTTCGCATTGTTCGAGTTCGCTCCCAAAACATGTCCAATTTAGAGATGAAAAAAAATCCGTAAACACGAATTTAACTAAACGTGTAACCAATGCTTTCTGTAATTTCTAAGTTACATTTCCGCGGAATTCTGCGTATTGAGTGGCCGTCTAACGACGGACGACATAATCGTCTTATTTATTCATGCTGGAGGAATCCGATGGGATGTAAAGCTCTTGAGCTACAACGACAGCGGCGTATGCGTGCTACACAGCGACATGGAGGTGGGGGGGGTTAGCCAATCGTCTGAGACGGAGTTAGTATGAGCGAGACACGTACAGATATCGTCTATAGAAAGTAGGAAGGGGGTATCTGATCCAACTTCGTCGTGGGCCCCTACACGCGCGCAAAGTCTGCAAACAAGGAAATAAATAACACCTCTAAACAGAAGCCTCTTCAAAGGAGTCCAGAGACTGTCGAGGCTTTCCTCATGAGTCGCAGTGTCTGACAAATTGAGCTTTGGAAACTCTATTTTTCAATGGCAGGGGCCAGTTACACTTATGACGATCACTCTTGGCGTACCACAAAGTAGCGACCATTCAATTGAGGTCAGAGGAATGATGCTCTGCATCGACCCCTGACCGGGAATCGAATCATCCGCGACTTCACGCTTGCAAATCACGCACTAGATAACCAAAGCGTTGCCCCAGCCAGGAGACGATTAAATGAATGGTTTATATCGTAATGGGATTTTTACAGCTGTGTCCGTGTTGATGGATTCTAACACAGAGTGCCACGTTGGCAGCTGGTCTGCGAGAAAAAATAAATCCAAGCCCCCTGCCCCCACGTGAGAAAAGCTTGCCAAAATTTTTCCGCCTGTCGGCGCGTTCACAATCCTCGATCCGCAACACCTTTTCACCGGGGGGACGCGGGAAGGACACGGACCAGAAATTAGTGGCTAATTAAATAATGGGGCGGCACTAGAGGCGACGACGCAGCCTCGCTCGCAGGATAATTGAATAGAATATGCTAAAAACACCACCGCCGCCCCCCTCCACCACCACACACACCCCACCCCGTCATAGGTCAACGTCTGGTAAATGGGCTGCGCTGCGGTGGTTAAAGAAAAAAAAATGAAGGGGAAAAAAACGAAAGTGTAATTGATGCGTGTCTGCCAAGCCAAGCTGTAATGACTGTGGTAAAATTAATTAGTCATTGAGGCGACCGGGAAGGAACTGGGAGGCTTGGAGAGGTGGGCGGTGGGGCGGGAGTGGGGGGGGCTGTCAAGAGACATGGAGGCGGTGGCTGGGACGTCTTTGACATGCTGGGTTCCAACCCAGGTTTCAAGCACCCAGGGTTAAACCAGGTTCCCTCCGTGGAGGCGTGAGTGTGACAGTCCCAACCCAGTTAACAATTCGGTGCATTCAAAAATTACACTTGTGAGTTCGGTACATAGCACGTAATAAACGCTTGATCTGATGCCAAAACATGATAATTATGATGTCGGAGCACTCATGCCAAAACAACCGAGATCCTAGGTTTTTAATACAGCAAGTCGCTTGAGAATAAACCAGACTTCATGTGCCGGGAATACTTGCCCCGTTTATTTTGTTTTATTAACTCGGCATCGCCCGGCTCTGCACACATCTGTTCAAGACAACTGGCAGACTTTGAAGAAGAAAATAAAGGCACTGCTTGCTGTTGAGTGCGAGCATAACGCCTATTGAAGGAGCCTATTGAGGCAGGCCTGCGGCACAACACGGTGTGACATTCTGCGGACTGGGAGGTGTTATGGATGGAGACAGTATCCTTGCCTTATGACGAGACCCCCTTCCCCAATGTGATGAATGCTTATGAATCAAAAAAGAAAAGAAAAAACGTACAACTTGATTTGTAAAACAACAAAAAAACAGTTGTCCTGTGGGCTTGTTACTCGGAATGAGAAACCTGCATTTGTGCGCCCTGCATTTATATATCAGTGACCACGACTTCCCTCCCTGACCGGCCCCCTCCTCCTCGTGCACTAGCCCTGCCTTCATTTTGTTTTATCTTTCATCATCAATCCAGCCACTTTATCTTGTAAGACAACAATTATTGTGATTCATGACTGCGAGACAGAGAGAGAGAGACGGGGGTCTGGAAATAAAAGTGCATGCGGGGGGGGGATGCGTGCAAGATTAAATCCGGGAAGTGCCGCTCGCCAAAAAAATATAATAATATAACAGCAGCAGCAGTAGCAAGAACAAAACACGGGCATGCGCGGAATGCAGCGCATTCCTCCGCGAAGCGTCATTTCTCCGAGCCAAGGAGCTAATAGAGGCGTGTTGTCTGTGGTGGTGGTGGCATAGCGGTTAGTTCGCTGCGCTAAGATCCCAGCGAATCAAGTTCGAATCCCACTCACTGCCAACACAAGTGACGATTATCTGAACCGGTCCTGGGCATCCCTCGAGGTCGACTCAGCCTCAAATGAGTAGCTGGCAAAAAGTGGGAAATCGCCACTCGGGAGGCAAAGGTGGCCGGGGGTGGTGCTGGCCACTTATCCCAGCCTGCATAGGTGCTCGCTAACAGCACTTGCTGGGCGATCATTCTATTTGGTGGGAGACACGGGTGGGGGGGGGGAGACATCGCCACTAGCAACATCGGCGGCGAGCGATGTCTGAACCGGATTGGTCAACGTGGTGAAGTATGGTCAAACATCCGCCATGACAGTCACGACATGGGGAGACCTTCGTCCAGCATTGGAATGGGAAGGGCTGTATGGGGGATAATTTCAATAGGGGGAGAGCATGTGGACGCTCTTGAGATCTTGTCCAAGGGAGACCCCCGGGGCAACTGTAGTTTGGAGACCAAGTAAGCAGCTGCGACATCAAGTTATCACACTGCTGCCTCCACGCGGACTGCCAAAGAGATAACGGGCTCGTGCCTAAAGCAATACATCACCATCGTGAAACTCGTTTAACAGAGTACAAAGCTTCATTCATAACACCGCTGCCCCTTCTTTAAAAAAAAAAAATCAATTATGTATTAATTAACCAGGGTGATAAATGCTTAAACAAATTTTTTACATTTCAATATCAGTCTCCATTAAGAGAATGATTACTCGGCACCTTAACGACCACGCGGCCTTCAGTTAAGGCGGAATTATAGTGGCGTCGTGAAACCTGAGCTGCACGGTATATTCCTTGCGCACAGCGCAGTAACTAAATCAAAGCCAAACATTATTTTTTTAGATTTTGAAATTGTACACGAAAAAAAATCACACGGTGACTTTCAAACAAAAGGGAGGGAAACTTATTTTGCCGAGACGACTCTCTCGCACAGCTTCTATTGTCGAGTTCGAAGGTGAAACGCGGGGGAGTTCCCCTCCGTTGGTGGTCCCAAGCCACAGCTGGGGAACTCCAAGTTATTCGAAACACGGAACAGAACAACTGCTGCCGACTTTCCACAACGTGGTACATATTTTATCACCCCCCCCCCGCCGCCAAGGGGACCTGATGAGTTGCGTTAACCGCTGATGTGACTCACAATCTTGTCAGAATCAGAATCTTTGTATGGCATGTTGAACTTCTTTCACACCATACGAAGCCAACCGTGCTAATCCGATGGGCTACGAAGCTCTTCTTTTACAGATGCCCAGCGGGGGCGGGTCACGTGACCAAGGGCCGAGTGCTCTGACGTCGTCGTCGTCACCCGGAGCCAGACTTCTAATCGCTCGAAGAGATTATTGAGAATTATGCGCGGACACTACGTGCGTGGACGTGGGGTAACCCTTGCAACGTCAAACCGCATGCGCGTTCACCACCCCACACCCCACTCCACCCTCGTCACCGTGGGCGCCGTGGTGGCGAGATGTTAACTACCTCGCCTGGAATACAGGAGGTTCGTGGGTTCATTCCCGACCCCGACGCCTGGTATTTATTTGGAGTTTGCGTGTCTGTCTCCCAGTGGTCGCATGGATTTTTCTCCAGACCCTCAGATTTTTCCCTCCAAATTGAGAATCGACATCATGCGTTTAGAGCATTTGGCTGCTGTAAATTTCCACACGATAAGCCACTTTGTTGCCCTATCATTTGTGACAGCCAGGTCGCTTCTGAAGATAATAGCTCAGTGGGCCTTACCTGGTAAAATAAAAAAGAGTTAAGTTTTAAAATAAAAAATAGCTTATAGTTTGTATCTGTAGAAGTGGGTCAACCCTCGAAAAGGTCAAACCCCGCACATGCACCCCCCCCCAACGCCCTCCAGAGGTCGCGTTGCAATCCCGCGAGGGTCGTTCCCGGCGTTAACGTGCGCGCCGCAATGGCCGGCGACCGTCTGCTCGCGCGAGCGCCGTTAACGAACCGTCCCGGGAGGGCGATCCCGTGCGGCGCCCCTCCGCAAGCGCCCGCAAGCGCCCGCCATCTCTCTCTCTCTCTCTCTCCCTCCCTTCCTCACTAAATTAGCGCGTGCCCTCGCGTCAGTGCCGCCGCCCGGAGGAGGACTAGAACGCACGGGGGAAAGGAGGCATCGGAATCAATTATTTATCCTGGAGAAATTCGATGAGCTGTGAAGCTCTTTCACTTCTCTCACAGGTGTCCAGTAGGGGCACAGGGGTCAGAACGTTACGTCAACAAACAACAAAAAATATCGGAGTGCGAGGTATAGGAAAGGTAAGCAGACCACTAAAAATAAATCCGTAAAATTCGATAAAAGTGCGTACGTTCAAATTGCATAAGCACACAAAATCCCAAGCTTGGGCAAGGCAGTAAACCAGCGGCAAAGAAACAGTCCCAGAGCACGTCAAGGAATCTCGCGGGGCTCTGTGTGCCATCGGCGCTGTGGGCAGCCACGCAGAGCTGCCTGCAAACAACCTCACGGCGACGGAATGGAACCAAGACCGCGACGGCTGAGAGTCCGACTCAGCGGTGATGAGGCCTGGGCTCCAGGTCAGGTTGCTGGAGGCATCTCGAGACAACACCTGAGAGTAACCGTTGTCGTTGTTGTGCAGAATATAAGTAACAAAAATAGAAAAGCAGGCCATGTCTCTCCTTGATACATCTGTCACTCCACATGATCACAAGTATTTTTTCAACAACCCATTGGTGCCACGGCATTCTGGGAATCAACGATACCTGAAACGCTGACACACTTGACTTATACGCCCTAGAAATATCGCAGAAACTCGAAAATGTATGAATCGATTATAACCCGGCAAGTTTAGGTGACTCTGATGAGCGTAGGCCTGAAGATGGTCACTTGAAAAAAGGAGAAAGTTGTAATCCATGATACAGTTTTTTTGGGGGTTAGATCGTGTAAATATATAAATGTGTCATTAAACCCTCCACCACCCGACACAGCCAACTAGTGAGGGTTGTCACGTAAAGAGAACGTGGCCAATTCGTTACTAGTACAGCACACTGCTGTGTTGGAGAGCTAAGCCACGACATTTACAATCTGAGTGCGATGTTTCGCCAGTAATTACAACTAGCTTCATCATGTGACAGCCAGATTTGTGGAGAAATCCTCCGGTTTCGTTCCTGAAATAGAGGGGTAGAAAGTTAAAAACAGGTATTTACACAAGGCAGGGCACGGGGAAGGCTCGAGGCATTTGGAGGAGCCCCCGCTGCGTCTCATTGCGGGGATGTGCGTCTCTGCCAGGATTGTGTGTCTCTGCTGTCAGTAGGGGGTTCAGATAATGGGAAAAAAAACCTCCCCCTCCCCCCCCCCCCCGCTAAATGATGCTCAAGGCACAATTTCTGAAATAATAATGATAAAAAAGCAAGAAAGTTATTACTTAAAAAAAAATCACTCAAAAAAAAAACCCAAGGCATATGCATTATCACGCTGTGCAACTTAATAGAGCTATTGGTGCGAGAAGACATACGTCGAATGAAAAATAAACCTGGGCCCCTTGATAAATAAGATGCATTCAGCCTAATGGCCCCACTGCGTGTGGAGGTGTTTGCTAACACAGTAACGTATTCACCATCACATCTCTAATGATGCTGATATACCGACCTGCAGTGACCTACAAGTGTTGCCAAAATCCAGGAGCTGGTTATTTGCATTAATTGTGTTGTTTATTATTTTCGATATGAAATATGTTCCCTCCTAAATAACGCCAATTTTAGTTAATGTCTCCCATCGGTGTCGTTTATATCCGTGATTTATACGCACAGGGCACATGTAGCTGGGCAGTCTTGTTGCTATGTTTATATATGCGCACGTATTAGATGGTTAATTCACCTGTCGGGTGAACGCATACATACCCACAACGAACAAAGATAAAGGGACCCATTTAGTCGTACAGACTGTCTGGGCAAGTGCTATTCGTGAAGATCCTATTAAGGCTGACATCGCATACCAGGAGGTGGCCTCCAGTGCGACACGCATCCCTGGCTGCCTCCTTTGTCTCCCTAGTGTGCGTGTCTACCACACACCATGCTCATTTTAAGTCGAGTCAATCACGGTGAGTCAAGGTCCTTCGATGAGCATGGTTGGACTAGTGGCCACGGGAGGTAATGACAGGGGAGTCAGCCTGCAGTGCGAATGCACTAGTGGCCACGGGAGGTAATGACACGGGAGTCAGCCTGCAGTGCGAATGCACTAGTGGCCACAGGAGGTAATGACAGGGGAGTCAGCTGTGAGTGCGAAGGGACTGGTGGCTACGGGAATGATCGAGAAGGGAACGTGGTCAGGTGATGGAAGAGGACGGTGGAGTCTGCCGGTGGAGCGAGCGCCCAGAGTCAGCGAGAAGGTTCGGGAAGGGGGGCGTGGCCTCGATCAGTATACAAGGGAGATGCGCGGGAGACTTGGGGTTGTTGTTGCGGTGGGGGTCTCCACCTATGTCAAGTGAACGTGTCTTCAATGAAGTTGCATCTCAAGAGAAGTGTGTCAAGTCGTCATTATGCAGTTCAAACACTCCAGGGGTCATAGCGTCGACCACAGGAGGTAATGACACGTGGATACCGTGCGCTCACCATCGAACCATTCACCCGCTTGCATTGTGCGCTGGAGTCGCCGTCCAAATTTGGCAGCAGCAGCAACAACAAAAAATTACACGGGACATAAACCGAATTGGAATGTTCAAAGCAATCATTGCCTCCCACTGTGAACAATTGGCAGGAACCCTCCTGAAAGGTCATGACACTCGATGAGACTTTCATGGATAAACTTGAATAATTATTCCTACTACAAGCACAAATTTTGGCTGAAGTCAGAACACTGTTGTCATATTTGGGGTGGAGCACCCAGGTTTTTCTATCGCACTACACTTGACAGAATTCAATGTGAATCAGCTGGGACGACTGATGATGCAGCACTCACTGCTGATTCACTCCAGTTGCTCGCTCACCGGCAGTCGGTTGCCTCCTTATCGCTCTTCTAATGCTATTGCCATGGTTACTGATGGGCTGCGAGGGCAAGCGCCTATGGAGGCGCAAACATAAATATTTAACGAAAACTTTTCCCTCTCAAAAACCCCACCCCCCCCCCCCCCACGAAATAATGTAGCACCGAGTGAAAAATATTGATTTAAAAGCCCTGTCGGCAAAGAAATGTACTGCATTATGCATTCAACGTATTTATCAATTGATCAATTTACTTCACCGCAATCATTTTATTTGCTGGCACGGCGATTAATCGTCGTCATATTCACCCTCAATGCTGCTCCTCAGGCTGTGTGTACAGAGTATGCCCCCCATGGTGGCCGCCTTCTCTCGTTCCCCCCCACCCCCCAGCGTCCACATCGACAACTCTGAAGTCCGGAGGGTATGGCACCAATACAAGTTGTGCTGCCTAAGTGGAAATGGAGACAACTTGACTGGGCATGCCCAACTATTTACTCTCCAGGGTCACACGTGTGTTCAGCAATCAGTGATTATTTGTCTCGCTTATACCATTTGTCTCATACGCTTCGTCCCCTTCGTGCCGTTAGCATTAGAAAGTTAACATTTGCGGTTCAATTTGTGTATTTGCAAACGACTGACGTGTACGCACGTGATCCACTGTGTGCATCTAGAGCAAGATAATCAATTTGCGGCAATTAATTGCGACACGCCTAAGTAACCCTGGAAGTCCTTGCTTGGTTCCGTTCGTTGCGTGATTTTTCCATTCTCACATTCCATCTTGCATTGCTTTGTTTCAACCGGGTATGTCTAATTGACCCCTGCCACAGGACCGTGGATGCACAGTCACCAGTGGCGATGAGACCACCCCACGCTCAAGTGACCGGACGGACAGTTCGACCCGACACTTCGGCTATTTATCCCACGGCCGCAAGACGTAACAATGTTGGCGTTTTCTATGCGCAATTTGTGGGTGGCTGCTCCTTCCCGTAACATTAAGGCACAGCAGTGGCGGTGGCTTACTAGCTCACCCACGCTGCCTTGCTGATGAGAGCCAGTGCAGGTGAAGCCAATCCAGTGGCCCCCTGCAGGTAGGGCACCTTGCGCGTATGATCTGTGAGAGACACAGCAACCCCGCTCCGAACCACTCCCCTACCAGAGAGCGCGCTTGTTTGAAGCCGCGCGGATGAGCGAGCGGTTCAATCACGCGCGCATGGCGAGCCCTCATTTGAGGCTGACCAGATTAGGCGACAAAAAAAAATGCATTATCTTCAGCATAGTCACCGGTGACCGGGCTGACAACCGTCAAAACCCGCTGCAGTCGGGGGACATCATTATATCTCAGAGCTGACTCCGGTGGTGAGAACCCAGAAAATCAGCGGTGCCGACTGTCGCTCCAAGGCAGGCGGTTGTCAGGCCCCACCCCCACCGAGGCCACCTGGTGACCCGGCCACCGCTCGCGAATTTAGCGACGCTCGATTCTTAGATAAGGAGATTAAGAGGTGCGTGACTCATAGAGCTTGGCCTTTGAGTTGCACACACCGAGGAAGCAGGGCCAACACCAGTGACTCCATCCCACACCCAAACTCGATACGTAATTTACTGCCCCGAAAGGCCACAACCTCGGAGCGTTAATGCCCAGGGGAAGACCGTGCCGTGCCATTAATCTGCGGGGAGTCGCGCGAGGCTGGCGGATCATGCAGCAATGCGAGAAACTCCCAACCGCAAGACAGTTTCGGAAAAAAAAATGTAATTTACCTATTGTGTAATACAGACCCTTATGTATGAATGCGTGTTGAACTTCTTTCGCACCGTACGTAGCCAACCGTGCTAATCGGAGGTGCGGGAAAGGATGTAAAGCGCAAGTGCGTGACGCAACTAGTCACTTCAATATTGTTTCAGGGTGATGTGCGTCTCTGCCCCCTGTTGGGGCCTGGACTGGCAGCGTGAATGCAGCACAATTAGCAAGGAGTGCGGCCGTTTGTGTCTGCGACCCAGTGTGACACAGGCACTGGTACGAGGCCGGGTGGCGTGCGTTCCGGAAGGTTCCGCGACCACTTGCGGATGTCAGCGATACGAGAACGGGAGGCTAGCGGCACTGGAGTGTGCGTCTTGCTGGAGCGTCGCGTTGGGAGTAATAAAAAAAACGGATTTTAAGCTTTCGTGAGTGCAAGGAATCATATTCTTAGGTTTTTTCGGTAAAGTCACGTAGGTAAAAAATATAAATTTATAAAAGTAAAATAAAAATTAAATAAAAATCACGACGTTTCGGAGGCAACACAAGCTTCCGTCTTCAGGTGGAACCGTCACAGCACGATAGCTGTATCAAGTAAGTACACAGCACGATAGCTGTATCAAGTAAGTACACAGCACGATAGCTGTATCAAGTAAGTAC
>CM025645.2:3002747-3018033 GCA_014621495.2 Entosphenus tridentatus
GCTGTATCAAGTAAGTACACAGCACGATAGCTGTATCAAGTAAGTACTTGATACAGCTATCGTGCTGTGACGGTTCCACCTGAAGACGGAGGCATGTGTTGCCTCCGAAACGTCGTGATTTTTATTTTATTTTTATTTTATTCATTTTAATTTTTTTACCTACGTGACTTTACCGAAAAAAACCTAAGAATAAAAAAACAGGTATATGAATTTACAAATTAACCAAAAAATTATCCAAAAGAATGTGTAAACATAGCAAATTGCACAACATCTGGTCAGTGAATCCAGTCATTAAGTCATCATTATGCTTGCTTAAGAACCGCATTTCAAACACTTTGGCCGACTTGAATAAAAATTAGCGCCATGCATCACGGCATTTTGAAAAGGAATCCCTCAAGGATTTTTAAATGACATTTTTTTAATTGCCTATTGACATGCGAGCACCGTATCAAGAATGAATTACATTTTATTTAAATAATGCGAGGGTCAAATTTATTTATTTTCTTACGCAACAATGCATCACATCTGGAGCATTATGGGTAAACAGAGCAGGCAAAAGGAACAGTAATTACGGGTGACAAAAAATGGCTTTTTGGGTAAAAATCGACTGACCTATCACGCGAGCTCATGCTGAGCCAATTGCCATACGCGAGCCCCTTGTAGGCTGGCTTCATCTCGTACGACGACCGCATGGGGGAAAATTGGGTGGCTTTCACATCAAAGCGTTTCTCAAGGTGGTGGAAAGGTGAAATCTCGACGTAAAAGTATTTTAAACATCGTTGTAGCAGGCGGCCTTAATGGGAGGACAGATGTCTGTATCGGAGACGCTGAGCCAGCACCTCTGCACGTCTGGGGGTTGATCCCCGGGGGGCCAGGTGTCTCGTGAGACAAGACTCTGATGTCAAGTGACAGAGTTAGCACTTTTTTAAGTGCGTGTGTGAGCGAGGCATATGGCTAATGCCCGTGTCTGTGGCATGAAGTATATATATAATAAAATAAGCAGTTTATCATACCAACCAGCATTTCAAATAAAGCAAATCTGTCAAACCGATGTTATCTTTACCCAGGAAACTCTCGTAGAGAATGCATTGGACAACCGTACTTGGCGTGTTTGGTCAGTTCCTTATTGAGTTGTCTGATAGATGTTTTGTGTGTGGGAAGAAACCGGGATGCCGAGGGAAGGCTCACAGATTCTGTATGGGAAAACAAACGCAACAGTCGCGCGTCGCGAATTACTTTACGTACAATTCCCCAACAGGAATATGTCACAGGCTAGTGTTTTCTTGCGCTTAGTTGACACAGATCTAAATCTCTGCATGATCCATCAACCCCCCCCCGCCTCCCAAGTCACCGCGTGACACCGTGAACACATGGCTGTATAACAGTTCGTTATAACAACCTAGAGGCTCGGTCCGGTCCTCTGAAAAGTGGTCCATGTCAAATAAGGTACAAATATTTATGAGTTAATCAACATGTCAGCAGACTTGTGCACAGGTCAGGACCGCAGAAATGATGAAACAACCCAAGTCGAATTTCATTCCCCATCCCCGCCTCCTCCCCCCCCCCCACATGTATTTTTTGGCATAATTGGAATTCCTTTGCGGTGCGAGTTTTTTGTTGTTGTTGTTGTTTTTTGTTTGGGCTAACGATTTGACGCGACAGAGTGATGACTCCGCTGCCGCTGTAACGCACCTGACCCAGCTCACTCAGCCGAGGTCACCGCTAACGAACGCAGCCCGGTAAGACTCGGCGGCCCCTCTGCCCGCGCTCGCTCGAGTTTGCCCGTGGCCGTGCTCATGTATTTATTTATCACGAGGCGTGGGAGCAGCCAGACTGACGGCGCGCGCGACACCGCAACACGCACGCGCGACACCACAACACACGCGCGCGCTTGCACACACTCGCGGGAACATGGGCGCAAGGATGTCGCGTGCCAAAGGAGAATGGACAACGCAGGGTCCCCCTGTGACGGTCTTTGGTCACGCTGCCCGGGCTGCCCTCACGCCCTTGAGCAGCGGCTTTCCCCGTTCACCGGCGCAAGGGCCACAATAAGAAGCCCAACCTGTGTGGTGGCACTCATCTCCAATGCCATCTCCGAGCCTCGCCGTCGAACGAAGACGGGTCGCCGCGTCGCGCGCACTTTCGGATGCGCTTCTGCGGCCCTCTGGAATGCTCTTTGCTTCCGATATTAGGAAGCCATTAGGAACTATGCACTTTTAAATCTGGATCAAATTTTTTTTTACAGAACTGCTCTTTGTGTTTAGTTTGTTGTCCTTCCCTCGCACCTCCAATTAGTATGATTGGCTACGTACAGTGCGGATGAAGTTCAACATACGTACATACAGTGGGGGAAATTCTACATGCCCGTAGCTGGGCCAGTGTGTCCTAAGGACAGCCGCTGTTGAATTCCCACACGTCCAACCCCCTATGTGGCATTTCAATTCACAACATTTCCCTTGGCACATGCTACAACCACAACAACCCCCATCCTGGTGGCCCAGCAAAGGGCGCAGAATGTTTCACTGCTGCACAATGAAGTGGGTTTCTGTCGAATGGCAAAGGGGGGGGGCAGGAGGGGGGGTTATCTCAGTCGCCTTCACACTGGGAAAACACGACGACTAGAGAAGGGCCACGGTAGCAGAGTAAGATGGGGGGGGGGGTTAAGAAGGCAAAACATCATTGTGGGATTCGTGATCAACGTTTGCACCCAGTGGACGTGTGCAGCGTGGATGTGGTGAAGGCGTCAAGAGCACCGCAGTGGCGAGATGTTAACTACTTCACCTGGTGTACAGGAGGTCGTGGGTTCCATTCCGACCCTGGCGGTTGCTGTATAAATGGAGTTTGCACATTCTCTGCGTGGACGCGTCGATTTTTTCTCTGTGTCCTTCAGCTTTTTCACTCCGCATTTAGAAACATGCGTTTAGAGCATTTGGTTGCTATGAATTTCCAAATAATAAGCCAATTGTGGCCAGGTTGCTTCTGAAAAAGAGTTACATAGCTCAGTGGGTCTTACCTGGTAAAATAAAGGTTTACAGTTTTAGTGATGTCATGTTCCATGCCACCAACATTTGCTAGCCACCATGCCCTTGGAAATTCCCCTGCCACTCCCAGGTTGATCTGCCCACCTGGAATCTGCCTCTGCCAGAGGTAAATGCTCTTTCCGGGTAAGGCTGAAGGGCGCTTGTGGGTTATGAAGGACGAGCGTGGCTGTGAATTAAATCCACCCCGCTGGGGCCTTAGGGTGGTAAAACCACGGCAAACCGCTACTGCGCCACGAAAACGATCGGACATGTGTGTGCGCATAAAGACACGCGACCACGTGGGTGCGTGTCAGGGATTGGGGGGGGGGGCATCTTTACACTCCAGATAAAACCCTTGAGCCCTCTTCCCGCTACACCCTCGATGTTTGCTGCCACCAAACGGTGAAACGAGGATCCCAGCTCTCCATTCTCCTCCACGCGGCTCAACTTCAATGCCGACCACCGCCACGTGCCGCTGAGCTCTCACCGCGCGACATTCGTCATTGTCTTCCAGCCACCGGCGCGGCTCTCTGCCAGCACCGCGACATTTGGGGCGCAAAGCGGTTGTCCCCTCGTCGACTTTTCAAAAATATCTTTCACAGCCTCCTCGTTGCACCTCTGATTTTATCCCCTTCCCTCCCTCTTCCACTCCTCTTCCCGCCGCTCCAAGCTAAGCACGGCCTATGCACTCAACCCCTTTGCAGGCTGGTGAACGGAGGTCTCTTACTCTCACCCTCCCCTGCTCCCAGCTCCACAATTTCATCTCCTCGCATTCTGATCAGACCCTCCCTCTGCTCTGCAGCACAAGGCCACCGCCCCAATCCTTGAGGATCTAACTAATTCTCACGACGTTTCGGCCACAATGCAAGCAGCCGTCCTCAGGTGAAGAACAGGGCTGTCAGAAAGACAGCTGTCTGTCCGACAGCCCTGCTTGCATTGTGGCTGAAACGTCGTGATAATTTTATCTTATTGTTTTATTATTTCCCTTCTACGTGACTTTACCGAAAGAACCAAGAATATGCACTGTAAACTGTTCACACTCACCAGTGCCATCTTCGGTGCAGTCATGAGGTTGCATTGCCCACCAAAACACCACAGCTCCATACACGGCTTAATTTCCGTGCATCTTACTTTTAATATTAGCTTTCTGTGCAAAAAAATGGTGGCAAATCCAACGTTCGTGATACCGAAACTTCGTTCGGCGAATCGACGCGTATCACACGACTGTGATTTTTCCCTTAAAAGGCCCCACGGTGTTTTTGACGGACGTGTTGAGTTTTTGGTCAATTCACAGGTGGCTGGGAAGATTTTAATTCCAGACTCTCGGCGGTTCTAGCTCACCGCTCTGACACGGACGATAGTCCCCCGAGCCACGAGCACATGCGTGTTTACACACTCCGACATGCGGTGTGACCCGGCGCGAGAGGAGGACGGATCCCGTGGTGACATGACGAAGGCTCTTTATCGTTTTCATCGGGGTCAATGCTTAAGTAAATTCCACATCGGCGCTGTGTGTGAACGTAATTTTTTTCCCTTTTCCCCTCTCCCATCAAAAGTTCTGTCAGACCGTCCTCCGCAAATCCACACAGGAAACGCAACTGCTCGTGAAACACAACGTAGCCTTTCCTACAACAAAAAACGCAACCTCACGCGATGCCACCGCATGATAAAAAAAAACAATCAACTGCAGCAAAAATGCAGGGCAACGTGACCCTCAGATTCCTGACAGGCCTGGGTGGCGAGATATGAACTACCTCGCCTGGTATACAGGAGGTCGTGGAAGTTCGATCCCGACCCTGATGCCTGCTGCTGTATATTTGAAATTTGCGTGTCTCTCTCTCACCCGTGGTTGCGTGGACTTTCTCCGGGATCCTCCGGTTTTTCCTCCACATTTAGTTGCTTTAAATTTCGTGGAGCTATCTTTTGTGATAGCCAGGTCGCTTCTGAAAAGAGCTATATGCCGCTCAGTGGGCCTTACCTGGTAAAATAACAATAAAAATTCGTTTCTTTTCATTGGCGACTGGGTTAACATTTATCAAACCGCTACACGAGATGGGATCTTGTCGTCGTAGAATAGTCAGCACACTGCCCTTGCAATCCACAGGTCATTGGTTCGATCTGCCTGCGTGGAAGTTGAAACAATGGTGCCAGTTTGCTAAATCCCCTTCCGTTTGTCCAACCAGAAATAGAAATAGGCACAGTTGATCGATTAGCAGATCACGCGCGGTGGGGTGTCAAGTCTGGGTACCGCCGCCTCTTCCGAAACGTCTACCCAGCGTGGAAGAGTCGGTGCAATACCCTTGAGAGAATCGGTAGCCAAACTGGCGTCTCCCGAGCCGCGTGCGGCTCTTTAATTCACCACGGGCGGCTCTATCGAAGGGGCAGACGTAGAACACGCTATCACAGTAGCAAACAATAACGAATGTATTCCGTGGTGTGCCTGAAGGTGTACACAGTGCGGGAAAAAAGTATTTGATCCCCTGCTGATTTTGTACGTTTGCCCACTGACAAAGAAATGATCAGTCTATAATTTTAATGCAAATCAATGTATAACATTTGTGACATGCGTTTTTCTGGATTTTGTTGTTGTTATTCTGTCTCTCACTGTTCAAATACACCTACCATTAAAATTATAGACTGATCATTTATTTGTCAGTGGGAAAACGTACAAAATCAGCAGGGGATAAATACTTGTTTGCCTCACTGTATATATAAGTTGTGTCAATATACACACTTACATATACACGTGGCTCTTTGCAGAACTCACTTGCTGGCACTTGGTCTGTTAAAGATTGGCTACCCCTGCTCTAGAGGGTATGTGAAAAAAAAATACCATAAAAGTTGAGTTTTCGTTTCAACTCGAATAGGAGGGAGACCCGCAGGAGATATCTTTGCGTGGGGGGTGGGTGAGCCTTGAAGTTGATTCACACCACTATGAGACCTCCTTTACCAGTGGCAAAATATAGTAGTAGGTTTTTACCCTTTAAACTGGTATAAAACTGACACCTTTATACAAGGCATCATGTTTGCAATAACCACAGCACAAGTAGTTAAAATGCAAATAAAAAGAAACAACTCGGATAATGATAATAACAGTGCATATCATTATCATCATCAGAGTTGTTTCTTTTTGTTTGCATTTTGACTAATTGTGTTGTGGTTATTGCAAACATGATGCCTTGTCTTCTTGGTTCTTTCGGTAAAGTCACGTAGAATGGAAATAATAAAATAATAACAATAAAACATAATAAAATAATTCTCACGACGTTTCGGCCACAACGCAAGTAGCCGTCCTCAGGTGGAGAATAGGTCTGTCGAGGAGACAGAGTCTGATGCCTTGTATAAAGGTGTCAGTTTTGTACCAGTTTAAAGGGTAAAAACCTACTACTTGATTCACACCGCCAAGTAGCCGTGAGCTTGGGTGGTGCCAATGGGAGGTGAGGGGGGAGTGCAGGGCCCCCCCCAGGGGCGGCCCCCCCCCCCCCATGTTTGCGTCTTGTAGGCCACTAGCGCAGAAAGCGCATTCCCAAGTGGAGCGATTTTGACATGTTCAGCCCCTGTCAACGATGACAGCGTAGGGTGAGGGAAAAAAAGATACCCACTAATATGAAGAGCTGTGTTTCGATTTAAAGCTTTCGTGACTGCAGGGATTCATCCTCTTGGCTCCTTCGGTAAAGTCACGTAGAAGGGAAATAATAAAAATAAAACATAATAAAATACAATTCTCACGACGTTTCGGCCACAACGCAAGCAGCCGTCCTCAGGTGAAGAACAGGTCTGTCGGAAAGACAGCGTCTGAATGGCCATTCAGACGCTGTCTTGACATCATATATTTATTTCCCTTCTACGTGACTTTACCGAAGGAGCCAAGAGGATGAATCCCTGCAGTCACGAAAGCTTGCGTTGTGGCCGAAACGTCGTGAGAATTATATTTTCTTGTTTTATTTTATTATTTCCCTACTACGTGACTTTACCGAAGGAGCCAAGAGCATGAAGAGTTGTGTTTTTTTTTCAAAATGTAATTTTGGTTTAACCCATCTCTGAAGGATGAGGCTATAAATATATGATGTCAGAAGAGCACTAAGCCGGCACACCCCTTGAATCCCACGATCAGATCTAGATAACTACGACTTGGCCGGTTTCCCAAATAAATCCCATTTCATTGCCTCCACCCATTGACCAATGATCGTACAAAAGAAAGTCACGTAGCTTGGTTTCACACCGATTCCAACCGGAATGGTTCGATATGATAATCACATCGGAGGACAGGCGTGGCAAATGGCTCTCAATTGGGAACGAACGAGCAGCCGCCCGTGCCGTGCGAGTGTTTATTGGAGGGGACGCGAATTCAACTTCGGTGCTGTTGCCCCAAACTTTACGCGATTCATGGATCACCGCGGCCACGCAAGAACGTTTTCTTCATCGCGTGGCAACGTGCCCGCCGGACAGAGAATAATTGCGAATGCAATAAAAGACAAGGATAAGGGATGGCAGTGTGGTTGTGGAATGAAATAACCCTCGAAATGCTTGAAAAGTGAAAAAAAATATATAGAAAAAACGGCTTTGATGGACGACAACTAATACGGATAACCCACGCATCAGTACAGGGCCCTCTGGAATGAATTACGGTTGGAGACAATTGAGAAGCAGAATGTTTTTTTTAAACCACTCGGCTATCAGTGTAAGGACCCTCCACACTCTCCAGAGTCTCTCACGGGCCAAGGTGGAGACCTGGGAGGGTCCCGGCGTCCGTGGCACTCGCGCGTGACACTCTTCAAGGGCGAACATCTCCCGACTGCCGTTCTCGGTATCCCACCGCACCACCTTGCGCCGAGATTCATTCCTGTCGACTGAATATATTCCTCCAGCTGTCACAGAATCAAAATCTATATTTATACTGGAGGAATCCGATGTGCTAAGAAGTTCTTTTCTTCACACATTCAGTAGGTTGACAGATTCAGAACACGTTACAACAGACAATGCAAAAACACAATAGGAGTGCAATGTATAGGGATGCTAAATAAATAAACATCTGATGTCCAGGATGTACGCTTACAGGATCCCTAGCAAGGGCTTACGATGCATTAGCTCCATTGCTGCGCCCCCCCCACCATACACCCCTTCTCCCACCCTGTACGAGCCCCCCCACCTCGCCCTTCCCTCTTCCCAATTACGTCTGTGACACGCTCTTGCCCGCATGCCAGTCCACGCACCCAAGTCGCTTCGTTCGATATTGGCGTGCGACTTCTAACGCGATCGGCATGTACCTCCGTTCAAAGGCGTGCGGGCTTATATCCTCGTCGCGTGCCTCTTTCAGGCACGGCAAACACAAATTGCAATACGTGTGTGTTATATATATATAAAGGGAGGACTCGGAGAAAGTCATCTGAAGGTCGACACATGCAGAGCCGCGAGCGTGCAGGGCTCACGCTCTCGCGACTGAATTATAAGCCGTGTTTGGCGGATATGCCAAGCTTTTATTGCCTGGGTGTATTGGGGCTGTTCAACCTCTTGGGATGTTGCTACTGTGTATGTCTATCCAGATATAGCTTCCACAACACTCTGCAAGCAAACACTGGTCAGGCGCCGAGCGGAAATCCGCAGGAGTCAATCAGCGACCTCTTGTTAAACCCAACGCGCATGGGTCGGACTGGAGAAGGCTCACCCGGGCTGAAACTTAATTCACTCTCTTGCACCTCTACAAATTTCAGCGAAAGAGAAAAGTCAACCGACAAAATGTGGGAATTGAACGGGCAGTGTTGGGTGCATGGTACAAGACTCTTCTGCTAATTTATAAACACTCACGCCACATTTTCTTACTCAAGGGTTGTGAATGTGTTACTTTTTATACAAAACCTATTTGCAGGACGTTATCTATATTTGTTTGTTTAACGTGTTATTGGTTTATCTCTCTCCCTGTTACACGCTAAATTATACTCGTAAAATTGTTAAGCAAATCAAAACTGCTGAAAGCAAAATGAAAGCCCATTTTTTTTTCTCCCCAAGAATCAATTATGTACAAATGCAATTATACAGATCACATGTGTGTAGGCACTATTCACATATTCATACAATTTTCAATGGTAATAAATTTAACGGTAATGCGTAACAACCTATGACAAGACGCATCTGCATACACACCAACGTATACGCACACACACACACACGAGCCCCCTATTCAGCCTCAAAGAAAGTGTGTTTCCACAGATGAGATTTACTATTGGTGCAAATTCCACATTCTTGCAGCAGGGATTAGTCTATCCAGCGTTGGCATTTCTATTAACCCCTGGAGTGTGATGGTGTCCGATGATGGGCTTTGTTGACCTTTGCTATTCATCTGCTTGTCTGGGTTTGCCCCCCCAACATTAACGCGATTGTGAAATTGACCACGCGATGCCACGAGACCGCACCTGGTGAATGTAAACGTGAACATCCTGCAAGACAAAACAGCAGCTGCACAGCGCACACAATACTGCACTGGGAGCGGGCGCTTAAGTGGTCAGGGCGGACACGTGGCGGTCGGATGTGCGGCGCTGCCCTGCAAGTGTGAACGGCACCTCGTGTCTTCTTGGTTCTTTCGGTAAAGTCCTTGACAGACCTGTTCTTCACATGAAGACGGCTACTTGCGTTGTGGCCGAAACGTCGTGAGAATTATTTTATTATGTTTTATATTTTATTAATTTCTTTCTACGTGACTTTACCGAAAGAACCAAGAAGATGAATCCCTGCAGTCACGAAAGCTTTAAATCGAAAGGCACCTCGTGTGTCCGTCTGGCCACCTTTGTCTTCCCAGCATCGACGCCGACACCCGCAGAATTGCCATTGACGTTGGGCATCACGGCTTTGAGGCTTGAAGCCAGATCGTCGGCATTGTGGCACGGCACGAAAAGTAATCCAACAACCACTCCTCCCCATGCGTAAAGAATAAGAACAATCCGCAAGCGAGTGCGTTCCTGCATGCACATAGAGACATCACACGAGCAACGATACCCTCATACATACAAAGAGATATCAATGTACATCCAGAGTATATAGGCAATGAATATGGTACCGCTGCATATGAAGGGATCTTTATACATGTATACCATATATATGTAAAGTGTGATGTACGCACAGCCTCTATGATATTGTGGATTTTTTTCCCTCTCTCTCCTGTAAACCGTGAAGCGATATCACTGCTTTCAATTCCTCGGGCCATTCATAACGGCGACCGGCTCTCGGTTACATCATTTATTACAGGACCGACGGCTGCGATTGATGAATGACAGGAAGGAAAGCGATGTCGTTAAAATAGAAACATTCTCTTCGAAAACATAAAAACACATTTTATTCGTAATAAAATAAGAGGTCTCCGCAACTAAGCTCGTACTTTCGTAGCAATGGAGCCTGTCGGGTCAAATACACGGAGCTGTGCATGTAGCCATCTGGGAGAGCCCCTGTGTCTTGTCCTGCAAGGCACAGGGGGTACGTAAACATCTACGCTGAACTTAATTCACACTATATGTAGCCAACCGTGCTAATCAGAGGTACGCGAGGGGAAGGACAGCAAACTAAACACAGAGTAGTTCAAAAGAAATGAGTTATCCATCTAGATGATGAGTTAAGAGTGCATGGCTCTCAGTGGCTTCCCAATATCGGAAGGAAGAGCGTTCCAGACGGCCGCAGAAGAGCACTTGAGAGCGAAGTGCTTTTGAGCAGTGAACCGTCTTTGTTCGATGGCCAGAGCAGCTTGCAAGAGGGAGCACGGGATACCCCCCCCCCTCGCAATGGCCCTGTTGTTTCCCTGCTGGGCGAGCGCCACCGAGACGACGCTGCGTTCGTACAAAGCACCGGGTCCGGCCACCGCAGGACCTACGCCGGATCGCCAAACCGCGAGTCCGACGGTGTCGGGTCTCAAACGTGAAAATTACAATTTCCTGGTCTGCGACATCGACGTGAGCCGCGGGAAGAAAGACAAAGTCACAAATGAAGAGATACGGGAGACAAAACACGCGCGCTTTTTGTTGCGAAAGAAGAGGCCTATTGAAGTGACTTCTATTGAAGTGGTTCTGTGCTGTTATCTTCCGAGGGCTCCTTCCCCCCCCGGGGACGGGGCTGTGACGTGCTGTGATGCCACTAACTGTCGAAGCACAAGAGAGACCATTAGATTCAACTCGTCACAAAAAAAATAACTTGGGATACGGTTGATGGGAACAGCAAACTGCAGGATATATTGAGGCAATGTGCAAAATATCTGGAAATTCTTCGGCAATATTTAAGCATTTATTTATTTCAAAACAACATATTTAAATACTTTTGATTGGGTCAGAATTAGAGTCAGGATTTACACCATGAAACTGACTTTATCTAAACGATTTGAGTTCCTCACAACTGTAAGCCCCAGCATTCATAGTTATGCTGGCTCTAACGGCCCTTACGAGCTCCCTAGAAAATATACCCTGCCACAGCCTGCGTCGTTAAGCCGAAGCGGCAATCGCAACAATTTGCTTGAGAATATCAGCGGTACGTTTTATACGCGCGTGAATTTTCAAAAACGACGGGAATTTCCCCACTTACTGCACGCAGGTCATAATGCTGTCTTACACACAGGGTGAACGGCTCGGCCAGGGCTTCCTCGCGTACGCAGCTTGCGGGTGCTCTTCTGGACCCGTACCTGGCACGACTCACTGATGAGGCCCACAAGGGCCAAGTCCTGTCAAGTGTCCCCATACCCACAGTGCATCTCTCGGGAATCCATCAGCCACAGCGTTCAGCCGCATTCTGTCAGCGGGTTAACAGGATTTTTGGCATTTTAGTGAATAGCTCTGTTTATTTTTTCACAAACTAAGTTAGTTGTCCATGATAAGAGGTTACCCCACGTCTGGATGGGCTTCCTGCTCGCTTTTCAATTTCCAGGTGGTGGCAGGTTCGATCCCGACCCTAATGCCTCTGGTATATTTGGAGTTTGCATGTTTTCCCCGTGGTCACGTGGATTTTTTCTCGGTGCTCCGGTTTTCCCCTCCACATTTATAATCCAAGTGTGTTCACAGTATTTGGCCGTTATAGATTTCCACGTGATGAGGCCACTTCGTTGAGCTATCATTTGCGGCCATGCCGCTTCTGAAAAAGAGCTACGATATATCTCAGTGGACCTTACCTCATCCTAAGCAGGACCCTCCTACGAATAGCTTGAAGAGTGTGAAAAAAAACTGTAATCATTGATCATAGCCCAGCGCCCAAGACAAACGTGGCAGCACTCATCTCCACAGAACTGCTGCTCGTTTTATCAACGTCGTGATGGGGCTGCGTTAGATCCCCCCCCCTCCCCCAGCTGGAATTTGAACAACAAAAACTAAATTTTCCAAGCGGTCGAGCGGCACGATCTCACGCAGCAGCAGCAGCAGCGATCACTTAAAACACAAGGCCGCTGGCGAGCAGGCCGACTCCGTCGAGCTAAGCGTGCCGGGGTGGCTTCGTCTCGGGCGGGCGAGGGTCTGGGATTCGAACCCAGGCTCTCCGCAGTGCCGGCTCGGCGCGCTCACCCACAGGCATCGGCCGCTCGGCCAACTCCATGGCCGTAGCTCCCAATGTATTTATTCCTCCACTCTCGGCTATATATATATATTTATACACACTTTATTTTTTTCCCATGAGCAAGTGTCTATGGGAGGCATAGTTTTGGGATTTGCTGCGATTACCGACTCCTTATGGTGGGGCGAGGTGAGGCGGGGGCAGCCCAGAGCTTGCCGTTGTGAACCCGGCCTGATACGGAGGCCGCAACGGAGCTCAGCCTGTGCAGCAGGGATTTATTAACCGACAGCCGGAGAGGGCAGCTGCCTCGGGGCAAAAGAAGCCGTTCGCGTTATTGGCTTCCGAGCTCTACGAGTTTACATTTTAATATCCGCTCGCGCCAGTGTGCGCTTCCCCAAACGCACACGAACATGCACGGATTACGCACGCGCTTCGAGTTGATATTATTAAGCATTAATGGGACTACTGGGAGAGTTAAAATTATTTTCTTTCTCGTTCTCGCTCCCAGATTTAAAATTCATCAAAGCGGCATTAATTTGTGAAAATTAATTGTGGCCAGGCCTGGATTAACCATTTAGAAACACTCCGTTCTCTCCTCTCCATCACTGTGTCTCCCACCCGGCACACCCACCCACCCACCCCCCCCCCCCCCCCCCCCCCCCACCCCCCTTGAATGAAGAGCTAATTTCTAAATGAAGACATCAGCAGCGGCGTTCCAGCTTCCCGTGCGGGGCCTCTCCCATTGTAGTGTGTCTGTGGCGGGCGCATCATCCTGGCGTGTGCTGCAGCGAGGGTGCCCCGTTCCTTCGCTCGTCAACCACGAGGGCCAGCTGCTGACCCGGTGCGAGGCCACTCACGAACGCGGACGAAGTGGCGATCAAATGCCCCCGTGCTGCGCAGACCCTGCACGCCTACCTTGTCTAGCCGTTTGACACCGAAGAGGTCATCATGGACACATTTCTCACCGAGGCCACCACAACTCATCAACACTTCCTCGTGTCAGATCCTATAGCTACCAAGGACCAACCCTTACCAGCTCATCACTGCCATCATGTGACCTTACGTTTTTTTCCTCTGGTCACCGATCTCTCAGTGCCGCTCCATTGCCTGTCTCAGTAAGTTATCCTTCCATCCTGTGCACGTTGCCTTTCCACGGCATCTTCCTCATCCCGATGGCATCCACTGAAATGCTTTACTGACACATTATATTCCTTCCTCTCCTCCCGGTGCTGATACCAACCACAACATACCACGCGCTGATTTTAGGCCCGATCAGGAGGTCAAGGCCACATCAAGACACACATTTTTAGAAGTGAATGACGTGACTCACGACCAGGAGGCAAACTTGGATATCAATGGATTCACAGTGGACACTATGAAATATTCCCATCCCAGTCTCCCACTCTGATGCCCAGTATACGGGGGGGGGGGCGGGGGGAAATAATATCTGGAGTTTTCGTGTCTCTCACCCGGTGGTCAGGTGCATTTTTTCTCTGGGTCCTCCAGTTTTTCTCTCCACATTTAGAAACATGTGTTTCGAGCAGTGGTTCTTCTTAACCTGGGATGCATGCACCCCTTTGGGGTGCGAGATGCCCTTTCTGGGGGTGTGAATAATGGTCAGATTTTTTTAGAAGGTAAATCATCGAAATGCAAATTAAGCGTGGGCACAGAAGTACAATTACTTTATTTCATGAAACCTACATATTTATTAACATTGTATTTTTTATGATTGGCTCCAGCAAAGGTTAAGAACCACTGGTTTAGAGGATTTTGCTGCTCAAAATTTTCACGCGATAAGCCACTTCACTCAGCTATCATTTGTGATAGCCAGGTCGCTTCTAAAAAAGAGCTGTACATCTCAGTGGGCCCTGCCTTGTGGTAAAATGAAAAACCATTGATAGTTTTTAGTTTTATACAAGCGGGTAGTCTGCTGATGGGTGGCTGTAATTACACCCGTCCCTGTTGTAACGCAGCATTAGCGTTGCAAAAGACTAAACAGCGACGCTCAAATAACCTGAAGCCGGTTTTGCTAGCCGCCGCGCCCGCCTACAATCAGACGTCCTAGGAGGAGCGGTTGGTGGATGACACAAATGAAAACAGGTGTAATTCAATCTACATACTTCGCTCTGACATGTTTAGTTACACTGAGAGTGCAACGCAAATGCTATTATTGTTTATTGATCGTTGTTATAGGTGGAGCCCTACATGTGCTTTAGATGCCCCAACTTCAGGGCAATGAGATGGTACTCATAGTGGGAGGAAGCAGGGCAAGTAAATTTGAGTGTTCTCCACTCGGATAAGTGAGTTTTCTCCAGCGCTCCTGATTTATTCCCAAGCGATGATATTAACAAGGCTATAATTGACCAAAACACTGACAAAAGCATACACAGTTGAGGCTTTCCTGGGAAAACAAATAATTAAAGATCCACATTAATTAATGTATATTGAATACAAAAACGTAAGGCAAAACCAAATGGCAATTCTCCCTCCATATCCGTTCACTGCCATCGGCCCGTCGTCGTAGCTGCCACCTCGAAGGAACAAGAACAACCACGGCAAGAAGGGGAATATCTCACAGTACCGGAGGACAGAATTACACGCGAGTGCATTGCCCTTGAGTGATGCATCGTCATCACTATTATTATTATTATACAGCCGACAAAAAACCGCGGCTCTAAATCCGCCGGCAAGACGAACACACTTCAGAGGAGAATGATCCCTAGGAAAACCGGAACAAGTGGGCAACCCCCCCCCCC
>CM025645.2:3018433-3062260 GCA_014621495.2 Entosphenus tridentatus
AAATATACGCTCCAAGCCTGGGGTGTTTCATTCAGACGCTGTCTTCCCGACAGACCTGTTCTTCACCTGAGGACGGCTGCTTGCGTTGTGGTCGAAACGTCGTGAGAATTATTTTATTATGTTTTATTTTTATAATTGTATTATTTCCCTTCTACGTGACTTTACCGAAAGAACCAAGAAGATGAATCCCTGCAGTCACGAAAACTTTAAATCGAAATGTGCGACTCGTTCGATCATTGGTTCTCAACAAGGGGGTACGCAAATGCCTGGGGTGGGGGGGGTACGTGGCAACTTCCCAGGGGGTACGTAAGGGAATTTCTAAATGTGTGAAATTATATTGTACATGAGAGTCATTGGTGAACAATGAGGTATGAATCTGCCAAAATAAAATAACTACGAATTTTTTTTATCCACGTGGTAAACAAGAACGATATAAAATACCTTTATAAACTCACTGATTGTAAACAATGTGGTTACCAAAAGTAACCAGCGAACACGAGCAAATTACGTGACGCATGCAGAGCGTCGATTGAACTTATTTGTATTCGCTTGCAGTTAACTAACCAGGTAAGGATATCTCACAAAATTGGACAATTGATTAAAATATTGATGTTCATTATTCATAGATTTATTTCTCAGAACCATGCTGGGTCAGGCAAGGTGGGTTACAACTCGGTTGAAACTAAATTCAACAAGTGGGATACATATTCTTGGTTCTTTCGGTAAAAGTCACGTAGAAGGGAAATAATAAAAATAATATATTGTATTATTTTATTATTTCCCTTCTACGTGAAAAAAGAAGAATTTATTATTATTTTATTATTTCCCTTCTACGTGACTTTGTCGAAAGAACCAAGAATATGTATCCCACTTGTTTAATTTAGTTTCAACCGAGTAGTAACCCACCCAGCATGGTTCTGAGAAATAAAAAATATATGAATCCCTGCAGTCACGAAAGCTTTATATCGAAATTTAAGTGGGATACAGTAACCAAGACAGGTTGAGAACCACTGCACTAGATGATAATGCACTAATTTAAAATGATTATCACTTCTTTCAAGGTCTTTTACCACATAAGGAATTTGGAACAACTGAAGTGATATCTGGTCTGGGCCCATCATGGACTAACGTTGGCCCACGCTTGGTCTCAGCATGACCAGCATCTCGCTTGAGGTCTTTCACTCGGTCTACAACCTCCGTCGCTCCGATGCTTGGCTCAGTGACCTGGCCCTCCCCCATCCTGCACACGCACCCCATCCACCACAACCTCCTCCTCTTCCTAGATAACACCATCACTGCTCTCCTGCCATGGTCTATTCTGAACTTTCACGTTGATTACCCAATCCCACCCTGAAATTCCACGCATCCTCAGAAAACATCGATATTTCCAAAGCCCGCATCTTCTTTTCCAAATCCCTCTGTTAAGATTCAGTTCTTTGGCCCATGCTGTAAGGTATATATATATATATCTCACCCCTTGCCTCAAACATCCATCTCAAACACCACGGTTCATCCCTCTACTCTTCTAAAAACACGGAGGCACTAGGACGCAAGAGCCAATCTGCCTCTGTGATGAGAAGAAAACATTCACGCAGAAGTGGCCGTGACGGGAATCCAACTCCGTCGTCGCCGGCTCAGTGGTGTGGCAATAAATGAGAATCACCGAACGGAGCTCTGGCAGTGCTGAGCTGTGACAAGATCATTAAAGGTTCAAACGACGTGGCCACGGGGCAAACACTTTGTTAGCACGGCTGCAGACGGATGTAAGCGGCAGGCGCGCGCAGAACAGCACGGCGGCGTCTGTTTAACGGGCGGCCAGACTTGCCACTGCGATCACTTCAGTCGCACTCGCTCGACTCAAACTCAAGCCGACAGGATTCGCGAGGCTTCGGGCCGTGTTTTTTTTCACGCGTGCAACTTTTCGTTGTACGACGGCGGGATGCATTCCAAAGCCGGAGAGAAACGCGGAGGTTAAGAAGAAGGAAGGGGAAAAAAACCCAACGACATTAAACTGCAAAAATCAATTAAAATATAAACAAATACGATACCATGCAGTGTGAAACGTTCATCAGCTCAACAGGATTAGCATCACTCGGTTTTTTCCAGCGACATTACATGCGGGAGCTTTGGGGAATGTAACCGGTAGTGTACGCGCCAACATCCATTCCTTACACATGTTCGAGCAGTGCCGTGTATATTAATAGACCGGTAACATTCGTTATGTATGCCAGACGACAGCGTATTTATTGGCAAGAGAAATCACAAGTGAAAGCCAGCCAGAGAAACCCCCCATTGAAGCAAGAGCTCTAAGTCGACAGAGACCCCCATGGAGTCTCAAGAGATCCCACTGAACCCACCGAGAGAGAAACCGCCTAGAGAGAGACATGACTGAGCCCGCAATAAAGAGCGAGGCTCTATTGAACTCAGAAAGATGGGGAGACCTGACGACTTAACACAAAGAGAGACGAGCGAGACCGTACTGAACCCAGGGAGACGTGCCGCTCTCCCACCACGTGCACACGCAGCACGAGAGCGTGCTGCGTGTGTGCTGTCTCACCCCCCCCGCTCCTCCACACACCGCCCTGCCTGCTGCCGTGTGGCAGGGTCCAGACGCTCGGCCGAAAACCTCGGAGAAGAGCGGCAGCGGCGCCGTCGAGGGGCAGCCGGAGAGCGCCAGCACTCATCGCCGAGCTCATTCGGCTGTCCGGCCCCAAGTCACAAACGTCACGGATTGACTTCGAAAACCGATATCGCAATATGACCTATCGTTACAGCACATCGAGCCCTCCCAGATGCACTTCTTGCGGCCGTCTGGAACGCTCTTCCTTCCGATATTAGGAAGCCACTGGAGCCATGCACTTTTAAATTGTGTAGATTGAAAACGAATTTCTTTATAACTGCTATTTGTGTTGAGTTTATAACCCCCACCAACCACACGCACCTCGGATTAGCGCGGTTGACTACGTGTGGCGCGAAATAATTTCAACATACATATGTACAGAACTAATGCAGTTCATCTCTGCAATCACGAGTCCTCCTCTCGTATGTGTAGAGATTTTCACTGCGGGGAAAAAAGAGGGAATATCCCTGGAGACGTGGGCTCATTTCCCCTCCAACTGGGATTGGAACTCGAAATCCTCCAATTTGCAAGACACGTGGGTTCCCTACAAACAGCACCACCCAGCCAAATACTCTACAAAAAGCCCGGCAATCATACTTGTGTAATGACCGAAAAAGACCCCAAGCCAATGTACAGCCTAACGGCTATTCAAAGATAAAGCCAGGTCTCCGATTGGCGGAAAGAGGCCTCCACAGGGATTGGTCGCGATGGATAGCTCTTGAAGCGATGGGAGGAAAAGGGTTTGAACGAGAATAGGCGGGAAACAGGAGCGGAACCCAGAGGCGACGGTTGGGATCCGTTAAGAGGGGAAGGACAGGGATTGGCTGAGGGAAATAGAGTGAAGGAACATTCGAGAATGGGGACTGGAATGATATAAAAGGGCAGAGCACAAGTGTGTCAATAAAGTGGCTTCTAGTACTTCGTCGTCCAAGTCATTACACTTGCTTGCACAGACTTCTTCATGCTTCAGCTCACTGCCATAGAAATGGTTCCATCACCGCGTGATCCACCAACCCAGTCTTCAGGAGGCTGGACTTGCAGTCGTGGATCATGGTCACAGCATGCCTGACCCAATGCCCCGAGCAGGATTTGTTTTTAACCACAGTTGCTGAGCAAAGCAGCCAGCAGCAAACGGCCAAAAATTGTCGTAGATAAGAGATAACTAATGTGTTGAATTAAGGAGTCAGCCTCATTAACCTCCTTCTTTTCCTACTCTTAAAGCTCCACCTCTTTTCTATTTCCCATTCTCTTCATCTTCCCTCCCCACGCCCCTCCACTCATTACCGTCCCTCCCCTACCCTTTGGTGATCCCCAAGAGAGCCTTGAGTGAAGGCAGTGTAGTGGATGAGAGACGAAACAGCGGGTGGTCTGGTACAGGACGGGTCCTCAATACGGGCGGGGGGATCAATGAGCAAAGTTCACGGAAACAGTAACCACGGTAGCATTGATAGGATGAGCGATGAGGGGAAACGATGCACCGCCGGCGAGCGAGTGACTGGAGTGAATTTGTGAGCGCGCTGGATTATGATGTTCAACAACAAGAGACTCGCAGACTCGGCCGCGGGTTTTTCCTGCGCGGGTGTCTGGTGACGTCTCTTCATCTGCCGGCTTGGGGGGTCGCGGCGTTCGACTGACAACGCTGCTCTACGTGAGCGGCGATTACACGCCACGGGTCTCCGGCACTTGGGGCTAAGAGCTGAGCGACGGGCAAATATAAAGCATCATCAAAGCGAAAGATGTAAATAGAGCGGGCGAGTTAATTAAATACTGTGTGTACTCATTTCAGCCCGTTTAATCCGGAGTGCGTGGCAGCTAATTTAATGCTCAAATTGAAAGTAAGATAGATGCGTGCATTCACTTTGCTGTTAATTGCTCAAGGGGAGAAAACGAGATGGCGGGAGAAGGGAGGGAGAGAGGAGGAGAGCGATGTACCGCAAGTGTGTTCGCCAATTAGTTGCACACTTTCAATTGCAGCCTCTTTTTTTTCCACGTGCATTTTTTTTAGTTATATTGCATTAACTGCTTTATCCATTCTTAAATACTTTTTTGGACAATTAAAGAAAGAAAGACATTTCCCGGCCAAATCAGTTGCCGTTAAGATTCAAGACGTGCACTCTGCCGCAACGCGGTGAGGTTAACGTTTTTATTCCGTGGTTTTGTATCTTCGCGAGACATGAAAATCCGAGGGCCTTTTTAAGATCGTCACGCCATACCGCTTCGTCGCGGCTCGTGGATTCAAGACCAAGCACGCCGCTTCTTTTCAGAGCGCGGACGGCTACCATCAATATATTCACACTCGTGAACCTATTCTGTCAGCGTGCTGTTTCTTGCATCCGATTCTCAAAACGGGCATTACGAGCGGACACGATTCACAGCCCTGTGTTATACCACCGCTGGATCGGACTGGGAATCTTTATTTGGACTGGAGGAATCCGATGAGCGACAAAGCTCCTTCTCACAGGTGCCAAGTATGAGCGGATAAAAGCGTGCCCACACCGGCTCGGTCAACTGGAATTGTTTGACCATACTTCACCGCACCTCCGATTGCCACGGTTGGCTACGTACGTTGCGAAAGAAGTTCAACAGACATACACACCACGCTCACACAGTGGGACTTGGTGAAGGGAGTAATCTCGGGACCAGTTGCCGATAATGCTCGGCACGGCTGAGAACCGAACTCCGGTCGCTGGGTTCACAGCGTGGCGTGCTAACCACTGCGCCACCGCTCAACCGTTGGGGCATTACAGACACGGTTGTCACAACAGCGGCTTGATGCCGATGGGTATTGAGGCGAGATTAGCATGAAACTGGTATCGCCTAAGATGCATTGTCCAGTTATTGCCAGGCAGGAAGGTATTCATTCCCCAGTGTATAAAATACCTGGCTATTGCCGACAGTGATGGTACATCGGACAGCATATATCGAGACACTGTTATCTGAACAAAGGCAACATCAAGGGGGTTTCTATGCTTGCCGCGTAGTCAGCTGCGGAATTATTAAAATGTGTACCACGTTTCTGCGAAGGTAATTGTGGGTTAGAATTTGCCTTACAAAATGAATTCTAATTTTAAGTTGTGGTCCATTGTTGAGATGAGCACCCAGTGAGAATCACTCGTAACAATAGTTTTTGTATGGGGTAAAAAACAAAATGTTGTTATGCAATTACATTTTTTATTATTTACAATCTAGGAGAATAACAGCAGCACAACACTGTTTGCTCTTGTGAACGATGTAAGAGGGTCTTCAATGCACGCTTCACCTCAGCTTCACAGTCGACGATGCAATCACGTCCAGTTCTGTGCACACATGACCAGGAATCCAACCGTGGCCTCCACGTGAACTGGCTTTGGGAGCGATCGCGCTGACTGATCGCACAGCTATCGCGTTGCCTACTGTAAAATGCAATTTTCATCCGACGGTCGTGTTTGTGGAGGTGCGGCTGACTTGATTAAACCATTCTAGATTTGAAGCTTTCGTGACTGCAAGGATACATACTCTTGGGTTTTTTCGGTAAAGTCACGTAGGTTAAAAAAGCAAACAAGTAAATTAAATCACGACGTTTCGGAGGCAACACAAGCCTCCGTCTTCAGGTGGGACCGTCACAACAAAATCACTGCATCAAGTGAAGAGACCTCCAAGAGACACGACCCTTTATACTGGTTAAGGGGAGGGGGGAGGAGCCAAGATGGGTCGTGGGGGTTGACTCGTTGAGTACCAAAACAACCACTGCGGCTACACCTGGAGCTGCAGCCGAGGCCATGTGATGTAGATGGCGTAAGTAGATAAGCGAGCTAGGATTACGCCGCCTTTTGTTATGCACGCCGGCAGTGTGTGAAAAGCTAAAAAAGCTACTATGGCTGTACAACCAAGCCAAGCTCTAGCTGCCTTATAATTGTGAGATTCCAGATTCGAATCCGGGTTCCATTCATCAAGTAATTAAACCGCTCTTCGGACGGCAAATAGGAGCATCACCTGCATTGCTTAAGAGAGCGAGAGGACACCTCGAGTTGCTCACCGAGCTCTGTAGCTCTTTTTCAGAAGTGACCTGGCTACAACAAATGACAGCTCAACAAAGAGGCTTATCGCGTGGAAGTTTATAGCAGCCAAAATACTCTAAACGCATGTTTCAACATATGGAGGGAAACACCGGAGCACCTGGAGAAAAATCCACGTGACCATGGCGAGAACGTGCTAACTCCGAATAAACAGCAAGCGTCAGAGCCGGGATCGAACCCGCGACCTCCTGCATACCAGGCAAGGTAGATAACATCTCTAGATTTGAAGCTTTCGTGACTGCAAGGATTCATACTCTTAGTTTTTTCGGTAAAGTCACGTAGGTAAAATACGTAGGTATTTTTATTAATTTTAATTTAATTTTTTACCTACGTGACTTTACCGAAAAAACTAAGAGTAAGATAACATCTCGCCACTGTGGCGCCCACAGACAGCGATACACAGACATCGATGTCCAGTTTAGCCTCATGAGGCCTGCAGGAGCACGTGCTCTTAGCGAGCACCTATAGAGGCCAGCACCACATCAGACCGCCATTGTCCTCCAAGCTCTGCCGTAAGACTATGGCCAAGTTGACCTAGGTGAGACCTAGGACTGGTTTAGTTACCACTGATGTTATCTATGAGCAGGAATCAAAGCCAGTTTGATAGAGCAGTGCGCGAACCACACCGCCACCACTCCCCCCTTACCACAAACACAACAAACGCACACCGACGCGATCACTAAAACAAGCGAGCAATTCAAAAGCGGACGCATTGAGAAGCTCCGTGACAGATTCTTCAAACATATCCCCCTTGAAAAAGTGAGCTCTCAGGAACTCCCTGAAAGCTCGGCAAATATCCACGCATCCCTCCCCCGCACAGAAACTCACGGGGCAGTGGCAACGGAAAGCCCGGGCCTTGACAGCCCACAGCGCCTGAATAGTTTAACAGCAGCCGGTATCCCATGCAGCCGAGGAAGTGGAATTCTTTAGAGCACGTCTTCATTTCACCTGTCACCCAAACACTATAAATTATTAGGATGAATGTGATTAAGGGTCCATTCGAATCCAAGTGTCAAAGTTCTGAGGCGAACTGCGTGTGAAAAGGACCCACTAAAGGGCCCACATCTTATAGCGAGGGGATCCTTGCCTATAAATATCTGGCAGTTCATCAGCGTTGGTTCAAGCAAGGACTGACTTTTTATTTTGAGACACACTGCGTGTGTCGAAATGGTGCCAGCGTTTGCTTGTGGTAAAACAATGCCGCTGAAATTATGCTCTTACAGAAAGTTTTGTAGTTGACGGTGTAAAAAAAAAGTGTATTTTTTTACGTGGAGGGACAGATGTATGGACTATTCGCGGTTAAACGAGTGCAGTATCGCACACCGGCCCTCATAAAACAGTCTATCATCACAATTTGAACCGACTTTCATCTTCCGACTGCTTCGACATGACGAGAACTGATTTTGACGCACCACCACCCCGCAACATTTTCTGACCGTGGTTGTGTATGGTGGGAAAAGAAATAACTAATTCGAGAAATGTGCTATTTTGAAACCGCTAACCACCGATGTACCGCCAATAAGTTGATATAAAGGAGCGATATAGTATGTATAATAACGGGTGAATAGTCAGGCTTGCCAGCTATCAATGACCACACACAGACTCCACGAGAGTGTGTGACTTCACAAGGCACCCGGGAATCGAACCCAGGCGTCCTTCTCCGCTGTCAGGCCACCCGTTCAAAAAAATGGGAGAGCAATGGGTGAGACTCCATGACCTAGGGTGCATTTGTCGTAAGCCTAAGGGGGTTCGAGACGGCATGGATTCGAATCCGGATAGCCACCCATGATGTGACGGCGCGCTGGTGCCGTGCAGTCGAGCTCAATGGGGCCAACGGCAGTCACGGTTCTCACACAAAAGGATGCGCGAGCATGAATGAAGCATTGTAAAGTGATTAAAGCCGAAGGATTGCAATGTAAAATCACGAGCAGAGGGTCGAAGTGCACAGTACGGCTCGGCTGATAGCTAGTCTAGCTATAACTACAAACACAGATATATATGTACATTAATCTAAAATCATCTAAAAAAGACTCACGCTTCCCATCTATAGGTAACGAAAATTCTTCGCGTCTCTCTCGGAAAAAAGGAGTTACATTTGTCTGAACCTATTAACATATTTCACTCGGATAATCTATTGAGACGGATCGTAACACTTGGCAAGGGATTCTGGCGTGTTAGGGGTATCAGTTGATACGAGCACAAAAACATACTATGTTTACCACGTGGGCTTTCACGACTAATATTATCCATAAGAAGTTTTTGGGTTAAATCGCGTACGTGTAAATGTGTCGTTAAACCCGTCATCACCCGACAGCCAATTAGTAAGGTCTGTCACACCTGATTGACTAACAAGTGACAAGATCACATTTTCCCCCTCTATTTAAGACCGCAACAGGAGGATGATTTCTCCATAATACTGGCTGTCGCCTGATGATGCTGGTTGTAATTACTGGTAAAAGTCGTCCTCGCAAATGTTGTAGTGCGTTTACTCTCCCACACACCGTGTGCTGAACTAGTAACGAATTGGAATGTATTGTTTACGTGACAAACCTCACTAATTGGCTGTGTCGGATGGTGGCGGTGTTTAACGACACATTCATATTTATTCGATCTAACCCAAAAACATCTATTATGGATACGTACTCTACCGAGCTGAATCCCCCCACCCCCCAGGGAGTTTCAACCGGTTTAATGGCTAAATAACGGGACTCGATTGTGGTGCCGTGTGGTCGAGCGGGGCTGAGAGTCGTGCGCCCGAGACGACATCTCCATCGCGGGGCTTGTGGGTTGCACCGCGAGGGGATGTCGCGTACATACTGGACGTGTATAGCCATTTACACTTATTTATTTCATGCTAAGGTTAAGTCACCCCTTTTAAAAAATGTAATACAGCCGGGGCAAATAAAGCACCATAAATACTGCATAGATATGGAGCGCCTATTTATAAAATATGATGTTGCGCATAAGCAACTGAAAAATTGATTCGTTTTAAAATGTATCTGTATGCTAAGTAAATACTATTTATAGACAAAGATCCCCCATTTCCCGTGAAGCCTTAACATACTTTTTGGGAAAATGTTGCGAGCGCGCACCTATGAAGGCCGGGATGGGTGGCCAGCACCATACCCGACCATCTATGTCTCCCCGGTAGCAATGTTTACACACCGCGCCAGGTACTCATTTAAGGCTGAGTCGACCTAAGGGAGGCCCAGGACCGATTCAGATAATCGTCACTGCTGTTGGTGGCTGTGAGCGGGAATCGAACTCGGGTTGCCGGGTTCCAAGCGCAGTGCGCGGTGCGCTACGAACACACAGGGACGTTACGAAGCCCAGGCTGTTTACCAATGGGTGGTAAAGGTATGTTCATAAACACATGGATCGTTGGAGTATGTACAAGTATCTACGGATGTAAGCGCAGCAGGGTGGTTGCAGTGGTAACACTTGCACCGCCTGGTGTTAGCACTGCGTCTTGTTTGTGTGGAGTCTGTTCGTTCGCTCCCCTGTTCTGCATCGGATTCCTCCAGTTTCTCTGGTCACTCCCACAGTTAAAAAACACACGAAGTAAACTGGTGTTGGCCAAACATACCACTGCCGAAAGATTGCCTGCAGATGGCTCAGTTGGGATTAAGCACAGCAGCAACATCGCCGCCTAACTGTGAAAACTTGGCAGGACCCTCCTGAAAAAAGAGTCTTTCCTGGACTAACAAACGTAATAACACAGTTGTTTGCCAGTGCAGGCTGGCATCGTAATGCATGTGAGCCTCACCCAACCTAGCGTCACTAACTTCTAACCTGATGTCGTTTGAGTTCGAGACAATAGTGCTGACTGGCCCCAGTGCCAGATTATCCGAGGAGCAAAAGTAGCAAACGCTACGGGCCCCGCACTTTCAAGGGCCCCGCGCTAAATGCTTTCAAGCTATCAATTCCGGTTCAGTGATTCTGCACTTGCTCTATTACTATAGCACTATACTACCTTCAACTAAACTTTTATGAACGACTGGGTGTTTAAGGTTAGCGATTTGTCATATTATCTGGCTGTATAGCAAATGAAAAAATACAATTACTTTCATATGAACACACAGAAATGTGTAAACAAAAAAAAACAACCACTCAGCCTTGTGCATTACACAAAAACCATCAACAGTTCCTAAAGAAACTGCATCATCCTCATTGGGACTCATCAGCATTAGGATCCAACTGTAAGGCACCTAATGATTAGTGCACCACCTCTCATGAGTACACGATTTGTCCCAATTCTATTCAAGAGTCAATTATTTATTGCTGTCCTGGTGAATTGAAAATCTCTAGTTGATGTCAGCTTGTAGTCACATTATAACATGAATAGAAAATAATTGATTCTCACATGTACGATACAACCACGCCTACACTTATTGCTGCGCGACAATTGCTTTAATAGGTTCGCACTATCAGCAGTTGCCAACAGCCAAAGGAGGATCATGTGCTTTGTTATTCTATTCTGTATGTGGGTGTGCAATTATAACCTACATTTACTGATGTACTACCCATGGTAGATGCAGATACCTGACGTACAAATGAAAATGTTAAACCTCTTCGATGTGCGACTGCGGTCATCCAGATCAGACCGTACAACGTAAAACGACACAATGCCCGAGCCACAAACACGAAGGAGACATCGCAGCGATGATGATACACTCCGCTACTCCTGACGCGGTTATCTGGCTTGACCACCTGAATGTGAAATTGTACCTGCTGCTCTGCATCTACATCAGCCATACAAAAGTAAAGAGACTGATGCCCTTTGTTTAACCGTAATTAATGTTGTGTCTTTTGCTTAATCAACTCGGTTTCACGTCGATATGTAAGGGCAAGTTGCAATTTAATTGCGGGTCATTTTTCACATTCAAATTGCGGTCGGGAATTGACTTGGGGCTCCCCATCCTCCTGTGATCAACAAAAGCGAGGACTGTCCCACTTTGTGGGAAATCAACGGGGGACGTAACAAGGCCCCCCTGCCCGCTCCCTCTGCCATGGGAATGGGACATTCCTATTACCATAGGCCCGAGGCCTCCCCACAGGTAGGAGCACCAAGACAGTGACCAGGCCTCGTCAAATTTGGCTTCATGTTGGCGATGACAGCTTTTAAAAATCAATATCACTCACAATAAAGTTCAACTTGCAATGCGCCACGTGGCGTTCGCTCGCTCGCTCTCGAAGGGAGCGAACAACCCAGTGGAGCGAGGAGGAATCACTGATGAGCGCGGGAGGTGGCGGCCACTCGGTGACCGGACCAACCAAATGCCCCTTTGGAGCCCTTCCCAAGTTCTGCGGTCCTCCACAAATAAAGGTGTTATCGACCAATCAATGAGTGTTTTACCGCTTGCCGGTGTGTGTGTGTGTGCCTGCTTTGGCGGAGACTGCTGGGGGCAAGTGGTGTTTGCGAGCACCTGCAAAGTCTGGCACGGCACACGAGTCGGTGGTGTGGCCAGCACCACGAGTGGTGATGTTAACACACTCATCTGAGGCTGAGTCGATCTAGGGGAGGCCCAGGACCCGTTCGGATAATCGGTGTCAACCGTCGGCGGGAATCGAACGCGGGTCGCCGGGTTTGTAGCGCAGCCAGGCTGAACCGCCGCCCTAACCGCTCACCACTGAGGATTTTTCTCCTTGTGCGGCAGAGAAATCAGCCGGCGGTCGTTGTGGTAATTCACTGTGTAACAATTATTTTTTGTTCCTGGGTAGTAAGTGTCATTTTCCAATTGTTTATGCCTCAAAAGTACAAAAGCTATCATTCTCCACAAGCTTTGCTTTTGTGACCAGGACAGTGATAATTTTATATGTACCTATTTTCAGTGAGAAAACGTGGTGTGCATTTGTGTCATTCCTTCATGTAAAGTCCTGTTCACAAAAGCAAAGAATATGGGGAATAATAGTCATTTTCTATACTTTTGAAGCATAAGCAATTAGGAACGAACACTTACTACTCAGGAACAAAAATCGTGTTGCAGAGTCAGTGAATTACACTGGTCAACAATTTTTTTTTTCTGGCCTGGACTTTTGTAGCTGTTTTAGACTAATTTCAGGGTGCTGATTCTAAATCTGATCTCAGATTTGCGCTATCACATCTCATTTTTATGCTATCGGCATACCCCATTTTCATTGATTTTACCCGAAATTAACTCTGTCACTTATGATTGCAAGTTGTTGCGAGTCAGTGACTGCTTTAGTGTTAAAATATGGTGCTGTATTTTTAGGATAGTGTGTTTATAATATCATTTTATGTAGATATCCACATTTAATATTTTTCTTCTGCAGTTTTTATTGAAAATGCAACATTTGATATCTCAAAAACCTGATGTGATAGACAAAAACTGATGCCAGATTTGGAATCGGCACCCCAAAATTACTTTAAAACCGTTGGAATACCTTATGCCAGAAAAAGTGTGTTGACCAGTGTTATTAGTGTTATCAGACGCCGAGGCTCCTGGCGGGGTGGCAAGTGTGCGCCCGGCCGCGAGGTCACCGGGGTCGACCAACTGAGGATGCGGCGGGGGACGAGCACGGGAGGGGAGTGGAGCGGAGGTGAGGATGGTGGTGCGCTCGTCATCGCTGGGAGCGCCCCCACACATGCGACCTGGGCCACTGCGAAGTATTTGGCAACCCGGCTGGTGTACATATTTGATGAAAGACCTAAATAATGAATGCTTGTATAGGAGAAATAAAGACATCGTATATATATAAATAATACATATGTAAATTGACAGGGGGGGGGGGGGGGGGGGAAAAATACATGAATAAACGGATGAGTAAATAGAGACTTCAACAGATAAGTGATAAATGTTTCAATGGGGAGATAAATAATGAACGCTTTGGCCGAGTAATCAAATACGCAGGTAAATAATGCAACACATCCTCGTAAACTTGAGATTACGAATGAAAATATATAAAAATTGTAAATGTTACCTCGATTATCGTGAAGAAGGACATTAACGCGTGTGAATAAACACCGTCATGGGAAAGTTGTCGCGTGATAGCCGAGCGGTGGATCGATATCACGGCATGGGGACAATGGCCTGGCCGACTGCACGGTGGCTACTGAACCGTCATTGCAGAAGTTTGATTCCTGCTATAGCTGCCCCGCACATTCTGCACGAGATTTACTTACCCAATTGTGTTATCTATGGTTAACAATCTTGATTTGAAGCTTTCGTGACTGCGGAAATGAATACTCTTGGTTCTTTCGGTAAAGTCACGTAGATAGAAAAATAGCTAATCGATCACGAACGTTTCGATAGCAACACAAGCCATCGTCTTCAGGTGGAACAATACAGCAGGCGGACTGCTGAGGCGGGAGGAAATGTAGCGAGAGAGCTGCTGCAACCAGAGGTTATAAAACCAGAGGATACGTGACTTTACCGAAAGAACCAAAGAATAATTCCTGCAGTCACGAAAGCTCCAAATTAAGTTTAGAGGTTATAAAGTTTGTGGTGGGTACAACCCAAGGGGTAAGTGGGCGGGGCTAGGGATGGAATTTGCAAGTAAATGTAAGGCTAGTAAATGTAAGGTTAGTAAACGTCAGCTAAGGAAATTTACAGAGGGAACAAGGTGATAGAGAGAAAAAATGATATCAAACTTAGCAAACTTTGAAATGTAATGCAACTCAGAGAGTCGGCCAACACAACAGTTAACACTACACCTGGTTGGTTGATCAACGACCTTCCAAAGATTGCTAAATTTTGCATCCATCTTCTCGGTTGAAGTCCTGTCTGAGTTATGTGGAAATCCTCCCCGTAGAGGTGATTCAATCTTGATTTGAAGCTTTGGAAGGACGTTGATCAACCAGGTGGTGTTAACTGTTGTGTTGGCCGACTCTCTGGGTTGCATTACATTTCTAGTGAGAGATATCCCTTCATTCATTGCGATTAGCTTCGCATTTTAGCCACGCCGTTTGAGACCCATTCTGGGTGGTGAAAAAGGCACCCATGTTTGCAATGACGATGTCACAACGCTAGGTTGCACTTTGCAAATACAGCAGCTCACGGCTTTTGGCAGTGCCAAAGGGATTGTGTGGTGTGGACTTGAGAGTCATGGGGACAGCATTTGAGTGCTTTGTTGTTTTGTTTCGTATTGTTTACAAATGCCTACCGTTGGTGGATATGACAGTTACGTAACTTTCACGATAAGGCCACTAACATGACGGGGTTTTCCTTAATCAGAACGCCATATTTTCAGAGGTCACTCACAACAGCGCCACCTAGTGGCAATGTCACGAGCCGCCACTGCATAGATGGCAACCCAAGTTTTGGACCCGATGACCTCTCGAGTTGTGGATTGGCAAACGTGGCCGTCCGTACCTCACGTGTTTGTTCACGTGAAAATTGAGCTCCGCTGCGCGATTCGGATCACCGCGCTCAATTCACAAAGCACTCTTTTGGCAATTGCCTCAATATCTGACGGGTAAAACTGTGCAGCTTCAGGGACCCTCGCGCGACGAGTTTGAGGCCCTCACGCCCCGGCCATGCTTCTCTTTTGGCCACGCTTTCGGCAAAACGTTTACAGAGCTTGGGGATTTTTTCAGTCCTTGGCCCTCAAGATTTGGAACGCTCTGCCCCGAACGACTGCGCCCTTCCGCTGAGATGCACCCTTTAAAAAATTAACTATAAACGCACTCATTTCCTACGATACATTCATACGCAACGCTGTTACGGCGCTCAGAAGCCCTTTGTTGGGTTTTCCGTGCCGTATAAAAAACGGTCATGAATAAAATGTAAACCACAGCAAGAATTTTATTTTAAATATTGCCCCCATAGCTGCCCGTTGTTTCTGTTCTTGAGTTAGCTGTTTATTTTGAAATTTATGTACTTTTTTTTTAACTCTCTGCTTGCATGTCTCCATGCGGCTTAGAGGTTTCCCTTGCAGAGGCAGGAGCACCGTCCCCTCCATTGGGCTCTTACCTGGCGGAACACGGCTCCGTCGTGATCCTCAAGCACAGACAGTCATGCGTTGGTTTCAGTTCCGTTCATCAAGCTTGCACTCATATGCACGTACGTAAAGTACGTTGAACTCCTTTGGCACCGTTCGTGGTCAACCGCACTAATTGGAGGTGCGGTCGTCCTATGACAAGAGCGAGTCACTCAGTGGGACAACCACAACCGTGAATTACTCCTCACTTCGCGATATTCTTTTGAGCCACCATGGAGTGGATGATTAGTCGAGTCCAATGACCCTTGACTGGGGGGGGGGGGTGTCAACCAACACTTTCTAATTATGAGTTGCGTGCTCTCACCATAGTCCCAATGGCCAGTCGGAAATGCCCAAAAACTGATATATATATATAAAAAAGACCATCCTAATTTATACAGCTCTTGGATTTCCAGGTCTGTTTTTGCAAAAATGAAATAATTCAGCTCATCGGCGGCTTGCCTGATTAAATATAGACGGCTGAATTGAATTGAGATCTAAATACATTTTTAAACAACTGAACAGAGTCTCGCAGAAATGTACAGAATTTTCCACTGCTTAGGCAACAAAGTAAAAACGAGTTTAAAATGTAATGCATTTTTTGCATTATACATCCAGGGACAGTTTGAATTGAACTGTCAGTATTCAGGACAAACACACACACAATTTGACGCTTGCAAACATTTCTTCGCAAATTCACCAACAAATACTGAAACATGATGCGCTTATTTCGCCTGTCATGCGTGTAGGTATAATTCCATAATTGAACCATCTTCTTCTTTTGTACGAATTAATAACAACAGATTAAAGATGCGATTTTAGATTTGTTATCCACACAATTGTCTGTTCAGAAGCAGAGTGGATCTCGTCCATTCCTTGGCTTTAAGAGAGTGACGCCGGCAGTAGTAGCGGAGTATTTACGATGCGGTCGATGGTTTGGGATTGGTGGCCGCACTCGCAGGCCGCTGAACCTTTTGATGCGCCATTCGTGCATCGAGTGGCTGCATCGGCCGGATTCGGTTGATAGTCGGCCATCGGCGGTGGTGGAAGGTTGAAACCGGGAGGTTTGACGGGAGGGTGAACCGTAACCCTCAACCACTTGGCGACAGAGCCACTCAAATGAAGTTATACGCGTGTACGTTGAACTTATTTCGCACCGTATGTAGCCAACCGTGCTAATCAGACGTGCACGGGAAGGCCAACAAACTAAACACAAAAAGCAGCTCTGAAAAAATGAGTTTTCAATCTAAATTTCAAAAATGCACAGCTCCAACAGCGTTCCAGACGGCCAGAGAAGCGGCATCTGAAAGCGCGCGACGCGGCGACCGACTTTGTTTGATGGCGAGCCAAAAGCCGCTGCTGCGAGGATGACCGGAGTTCGTGCGATGGTTCACGGGCAAATACGCCGATCGATTCGGTTTTACAGGAAAAAAAAACGGAGGAAGCGAGCACGACGCTTTGGCCGGAGATCACATCCTGCGTCGTCAGGTGTCAACAGAAACTCAGCTCCCGTGATTCGTGAACGTTGATCGCGAAGCCCCCCCCCCTCCCCCCCCCTGTATACCAAAATGTAAACGGCCAAGAAGACACGCGCGGACTCGTCAACAAAACCACGCAATGCGTTAACGAGCACCTCTGCCCCTCGCCTCAACGTGCTTAATTAATGTACGAGCAGATTAACGCTCGACAGCGCAAACAGAGCACTGCACACATGCAGAAGTACTCTCATACACGATTAAAGCTCCTCCCCGTGTTAAGTCTGATGGGATTTAGAGAGTGACAGCTTTTATAGTGGGCTAAATGAGTGGCTTCAGATGACTAAATGTGCTTCTGTTTCTCACTCACACTACGTAATAATAATGTAGGGCCCTTCTAAATTAATTTCTGGATGAAGGCCTCCACATGCCACGTCAGTCACGGGGTTTGTTTGACCATACTTCGCCAGCGCGAGTTAGTTTTTCCTCATCGGCCGAAGAGTAGAACGTGGTATCTGGTGCACTCGGCATCGCCCTATAACCACAACGGACGAAGTGAAACGCCGATGCTCTGCCACATTGGACTGCGATCACACTGGGCTGCGTAAGCGGACAGCATAACACATTAGGTAAAGTCACGTATAAAGATAAAATAATAAATTCAATAATAGCATACGACGTTAAGAGCATAACACATTGTCATTATAATAAATGGGCTAACAACACGTCGTTACAATTATATGATATTTATGTAATAATACTTACTCATCTATCCAGGAAAGCCGTACTAAGTCGTATGCCTCTTTTTCAGGAAGGTTCCTGCTGCTATATGGGTTTTTTATTTTAAGATGTTTGGAGCCAATTCATGATTTTGTCACGTGGGAGGAAACCAGAGCACCCGGAGAGAACTCGCACGTGCGAGGGGGCAACGCTCTATTCCCGTACAGATGTAAACAGATGGCGATCGATCCACTTGCTGTAATCGCCTTCTCCTGGCGAGCTAGGACAATATTTGTGCGGTGATCTACCAACCCTCGCTGCCTCCACAGTGCTGGATTACAGGCCACGTGCACAGCCACAACTGCCTGACATCAAAACTACGGGGAATATTGTGCCCTGTGTGTGTATGCATATATGCATAAATTAAATATAGTGTAGCGGTTATCGTGCTGCGCTACGAACCTGGCAACTCGAGTTCGATTTCCACTCATGACCAACACCCAGTGACGATTATCTGATCTGGTGCTGGGCCTCCCCTCGATCGACTCAGGCTCTCAAATGAGTACCTGGTGTGACATGTAGAAACATTGCCACGAGAGAGACAAAGGCGGCCGGGCGCGGTGCTGACAACCCACCCCCTCGTGTGACGTGCCGGACTTAATAGGTGCTCGTTAACACCACTTGGCTACAAGGAATTTTATTTTTTCTTTGTTATATATAAAGATCCTCCGTACAGCCTTTGACAAACTGTTGGGGCAAGTGCTGTTAGCGAGTACATATGAAGGCCAGCATGACACACGAGGGGGTGGGTGGCCAACACCACACCCGACCGCCTTTGTCTCCCCAGTGTTGATGCTTAAACACCACACCAGACACTCATTTAAGGCCGAGTCAACCTAGGGGAGGGCCCAAGCCCGATTCAGATAATCGTCACTGGAGTTGGCCGTGAGCAGGAATCGTCTTCTGGAAGTCAGGTTCATAGCGCAGTGCGCTAACCGCTACACTACCTCTCCCCACAATACACGCGCACACACACACACACACCGTTGTACTACACATAGCAATACCATCCTTTGTGAGCATAATGTCCACGAGAGCAACCGAGGCCACTTACTCGAGTAAATCACAACGAGGGTACGATTAGCATTCCACTTCAAAACACGCACGAGCAACCTGGCTTGCTGCAGCCCGAGCGGGCGAGCGGCCAACCCCTGCCAGGGCGGGCGGTCGCCAGCGACGGTGGAACGGGACGCGTTGGAGCCGCGTGGCCGCTCGCGATGCTCCCCGAGCAGAAACGCATGACAGAAAGTTAAAGGGGGGGGGGGGGGGAGGTTACGGTGGGGGTGCTCACATTCTGTCTCCCTCTCTTTGGCGGTGCGTTCTGTGTGCACGCACGCGAACACACACAACAGCTTTCAACACATGTCGGGGCAGGCGAGAGAGAGAGAGAGAGATAGATGCATTTGCATATAAATTATACAGGGGGAAACTCGTTATATTAATGAGGCAATGACAAAGCAATCAAGAAATACATTTGTTGTTAAACTGTGCTGTCTGAAGGTTTAATTTTTCCACACCACCCCCACCTCCCCATCAACTTTTAATGAAACGGTAATGTTGTTATAATGTAATGTAATAGTTAACACCATTTAATAAAAGAATGAGGCCTCCTTAACTCGTGCTCGCTCGCTGCCCATATAAAACGGCGGTGCGCCGGTTTTTGGCGCCGGGGTCTTCTCGCCGAGTGGCGACGCTTTGTCGAAGGGTGCTGCTCTCCGGCTTGACGAGCGTTTGGTGGCGTTTGCTGCTGAGCCTCGGTTGAACTCCTGCTCGTGGTCCTCCAACAACCTTGTTCTCGTATGAAAATTGGTTTTTTACCCTTCTATCTGGCAACAAAACTGACATCTTTTTAACAAGGAGTCATGTTTGCATAGACCACAATACCTGCAGTCATAATGCAAACAAAAAACATAACTCTGATAATGTGCACTGTCCTTGAAGTTGATTGGTCCACACCCGAGACAGCTTTCCTTAGAGCCTAGTCTCACATGAGTTGGACCAGATGACGCCAAAAGGCGTCAGTTTTGTTGCCAGATAGAAGGGTAAAAAAACAATTAGATTTTTTACTGGCAAATGAGGTTCCAATGGTGTAAACCTTGTTCTCCTTCGTAAGGCTGCTGATGTTGATGAGCAACGTACCGTAAAAAAAAAAAATTTGACACCGAGGCGGTTGAGCCGGACGTAGCCGACCGCAATAATCGGCGGAAACCGAGCGAACGTAAATATGCAAGTAAGTTTAGAAAAAAAAACATCATCGCTGCGATGACGCCTCCTTCTTCGTTTTCGTGAATCGGGCATCGAGCCGTTACACGTTCCGCGGTTTTGTTACGTGAACCATCGTCCACCAAGGCCCTGTGAGAATGCATCAATTTGAATGTTGTCGTGGTCAGGATACCGTGCGTCTTATCGGCGTGCTTGGGGAGGACCGTTGATTTAACGTGTTGGCAAACTGCGGCTACGATTGGGGCAACCGAGCAAAACGGGATTGTGAAAAAGTAAGATTCAGAAACAAAGACGGTAGTGCAAATGCGACGGTAAAGATGAGACAAATCACAACCCCAAATTTGTGACAATTCATCACATTCATAATTTTGTACGCAGGCTCTTATGACCCATGTTACGACTCATAATGAGTGTAAATAGTGTGGGGATAGTATTCAGTTAAACGTCATTATACATTTGTAAAAACAAGTCTGCTTGATTTTCAACAATTCATTCAGTTTGTTCAAAAAATAAAGTCGATTCGCATATTTTCCGATGACGTGACAGCTTGATTTGATTGGCTCGAACGGGTGGTCGGGAGTTAAAGTTAAGAAACTGACATCATACCTACGTGACGATCTAACCCAAAGTAAACTAATCGTGAACCAATTCATCGGATTGCCGCCGAGGAGAATTGTCGCAAGTCGAGTTACCGGGCCTTCCCCTAGATAAGGAAGCTGGCCTGGCGTGGTCGTAAAACGTTGGCATTGGGGACACAACCGTGGCGGCCAACAATCGCCTACAGCAGAGGTCCAAATTCCCATTAGACTCGTCGCGTTGTTCACGTGAGGAATTGACAAAGCATTCCCTCTGTTCTGAGGCAGATGTTGAAGATCCCGTGAAGTTACTTTGAACGGCAGGCTACTAATAGTCAAGGGTCATCAACCGAATCTGTTGATTTAAAGATGACACACATCCAGATTGTTTAACCACACTCATGTTCATTTCTACGTAACTCCAGGCACGACAAGTAGCAATATTACGAGTGATGCCCTCTACATACCCAGGAATGGCTAATTTTTGTAAATAACAACCATCACCACCACACGTAAGGAGACAAACACTGCAATATATTAAAAAAAAAGTTTTGTGTTTAGTTTGTTGTCCTTCGCACACACCTCCGAATAGCACGGTTGGCTACGTATGGTACAAAAGAAGTTCAACATACGTAGATGCATCAGAGCAGACATGTCCAGAAACCCACTTGCTGTTCTCTCCATCTTCAGGATTGGCCACCTCTACCAAGCGATTTAGGAGTTTCAATGAAAAATTTTCATCTCTGTGCACGATCCACCAAGCCTGCCTCCGAAACAGGGGATGGACTCTAATTGTACACTATTTTATCATGCAGCGCCTTCAACTCAGGGCGCTCGACATTGTTTGAAAAATGGTAACACACAATGGAATGATTTAGACGGCAGGGGCAAGTGCTACAAAGGTATTGAGGAATGAGTGACGGCGAGAAAGGGGTAACTGAGGGGATCACGAAAGGGTTTGGGAGGGACGAGAAGGAGTGGAGGGGGGAGGGGAAGGGTGGGAAGAGGTGAGGATTCACGGCTGCGAACCACCACGCTGGGCAGGAATGAATCTCAACGGGCCTGTCGCCCCGCTCGCCTACAGGATGCCGCCACTTTGAATGTGACACACACAGCGCAAGATATGCCTTAAAACACGACAGCATCAGTGAGCTGTGAACAGCGTCTGACTGTAACGAGATGGTGCTTATAGGGACGCCAGTGCATATTACAGAAACACACATCCGTGAATAGATAACAAGGAACAATCTTCAGCGCCGTTGTGGAGAATGTGAGTGGCAAAAATAAATATACACTGACAAATACACTCACCCCCTGCTCATATTTGTTTCCCGAAATGAAAAAGACAAAGTATTTTTTTTTACACATCCCATCAGCCACAAGGCCTTCTGGGAGTTCACTTCTTCAGAAGCATTGCTTCAATTCGAGCAACCTCCAGAGCGGTTTCGACATTCAGCGTCTCACCGGCAGTCCGGCTGCCAGCTAAGCTCTTTTACAGAACACACATCCCTTAACAGAGCCGGGATAAGATCGTTTGAAGAGTTTGCTCCGTTGAGCTGCGAGCGGCTCGTTCGGGAGGCATTGCGAGCTTTTCCGCGCGTCACCGAGGGAGACATCGGCGTTCATAACGCCCCCGCCGAGATAGCGCGCGCTTAACCCACAATGCCCGTCCTGGGGAAGTGCCATCAGGAGGAGCGGTGGCGGTGGGCGCACCCAGATTGATGGCGCTGGCGCCAGCCCCAAACTCCGTAATGGGAATTCCTTGTGTAATGGGCTTCAGCGGCGACTGTTGACTTTACAATGAGGTGGTTGGCATATTGCTGGGAGCTGCCAGGTCACCGCCCACCGCTGCCATCGGAATCGTATCAAGGAAGAGCGCCTCCCTGCACCTAAAGACCGTGCCACGGTCATAATCTCTGTTTGTTGGTGGCCCGTCCTTGTACTGGACATCGGGTGAAAAATTTGCTCCATGTCTCATCAGATTCCTCCAGTCTAAATCAAGATTCTGATTCCGATTGCGGTGGACGGAATCAATTGGCGGAGGTTCGGCATTCCCATGGTGTAGGGCCGGTCTGTGTGTAAGATCACCACCGCTGCATTTCCACCAAAGTGGTTACTCGAGAGATGGATGGGGAGAGCAATGAGAGGGATTTCATCCAGCGGTCGAAAGATGATGGCTGCAGATAACGATGACTTGAGGCAAATGATACAAACGCGGACATCATCAAAGATGGAAGGCCGGAATTTGTTTCTGTTTGCGGCGCCCAGTAACTCAAATGTTTACGCAGAAACGAAATACCTCGGCCATGGAATGACGCCCCCAATCATCCTCACGTTCCAAAAGTGCGATAAAACTGACTTGCGGAATTACGGCCCCGTACGGCGCGGACGTAAATTGTTCACGAAAATCATTGGGAAAGGAAATAGAGTGGCGGACAGAGCGGCCAACCAACAGCGCGGTGAGTAAGGCCCAGCTTCGGGGAAAGTTTCCTCACCATCGACCATACACACAACACATGATGATCAATCAGATTCTGCAATGGAAGAATAAATATCAAATGCTATTAAGCCTGGCCTTTGTGGACTACGAAAATGCATTTGACTCTGTGGAAATTGATGCGAGTCTTCCCGAGCGCTCGCAAACAAATGCCTAAATAATAAATAGAAATAATAAAACTCCCATTTACGAAAAAATGGAAACAGCTCCGGATAATTTGAAGTGTTTACCCACAAAAGCCTCGCCGAGCCCAAAGACATATGTACGCGTATATGTTTGGAAGCAGTCCACGTTTCGAGAATTTCCTTGAGTAATTTTTTTCATTCTGGAAGGAAACCAGATTTCCACTGCTACCATTGCCATGACCGATTCGATCATTGGGGGTGCTGCCTTTCAGATTCCAAAGGAACGTTATTTACACATTTACACCATTCGGGCTGCCCCGTTAGCAACCCACTTGCTGTGCTGCCTTCCGAAGCACCACCTCATTTCCCCGCAGGAGGCGCGTTCGACACACGAGGACTCCGCCTCAAGCCAGCCTCCAAATGGCCGAATTACTTGGCGAGAATCATAAGCAATTTCACGTTGGTGCCAGGCCACACAAATACAACAACACACATTCCCTCAATAAAACCGCCACTCGCTAACCATGGCTATCCTGGCGGTCTTCACCAGTATACAAGGTGGTTGGTGTGCCTTTGCGTGTCTCTCTACCTGTGGTCGCGTGGATTTTTCTCCGGGTCCTCCGGTTTTTTTCCCTCCACGTTTAGAAACATCCGTTTAGAGTATTTGGCTACTATACATTTCCCAAGCGATAAGCCACTGCGTTGAGCTAAAAAAGAGCTACATAGCTCAGTGGGCCTTACCTGGTAAAATAAATCGTTTAAATAGTGAAAAAAAAGTTGAAATAGTAAAAAAAAATTGAAGTACACTGCCCCCCCCCGTCATAGGAATGTGGAATTTCCATTCCCTGTTAAGGGTCATCAATGGGGACGAGCGAAGAGGCAAGTGCTTGACTCGGGCGCCCGACGAGGGGTTAGTCCGTGATGCCACTAATGACTCAACGCAGAAGGAACGCAGCACATATATTAATGCAGGGCTTGTGTGTGTGTTTACGTATATTGAACCTCTTTCGCACCGCACGTAGTCAACCGTGCTAATCGGAGGTGCGAGGGAAAAACAACAAAAGGCAGTTTTCAAGAAATGGGTTTTCAAACCAGATGGTGTAAAAGGATGCTTGGGTTACATGGAATGATATTGCCCCAACGCTCCATTTCAATAAATTCTATTTCACAATTTCACAGACTCGATCCCTAATTGGCAGTCAATGTGAACATCTGACAGCCTATTCCTACACACGACCGCAGTTATTCCAAGTTAATTTCATTACAATAGATTTTTTTTTTACACAATAAATAACCTTTTCTACATTGCATTACTGTTATTAATGTAAAGACATGTTACTCAGATTTGGTAAACAAGCTAGGCTAGGCTTTGGCATTGTTTGTCGTGTTTTAGGGGCATAAGTTTTTGCAAATTGCTGCAACTGTTAAACTTGGGAGAAAATTGTGTTCATTGTTCATTTGGCTCTCCCTTACAAAAGACAGCGTATTAGATATAGCGCGGCTGCTGATGATTCTGATGATAATTATACCACTGCTGCTGCTGATTCTGATTATATCAATGCTGCTGCTGATTCTGATTATACCAATGCTGCTGCTGATTCTGATTATATCAATGCTGCTGCTGATTCTGATTACAATAATACTACTGCTGCTGCTGATTCTGATGATAATAACATCAATACTGCTGCTGATTCTGATGATGATAATACCAATGCTGTTGCTGCTGATTCTGATGATAATAATATCAATGCTGATTATGATGACGACCTCTGATGCTGCTGTTGCTTGAGACGTCAATCACGACGAAGCTCTGAGCATTTTCCCGACGAAGCTCTGAGCAGTTTGAGTGAATCATCGACGTATGTTGATGCTGAATTCAGTCACCGTTAAGAAGGAGCTTTGGCCGTTTAGAATTGATTCAATACACTTTGCCACGCACGGAAAATGTATTTGCCAACGTGAGAATCTTGTCGGGTGACGGACGGGTTAAGGACAAAAAGTTTGGCATGAAACTACCACTACGAAGCCGAACCCACGGGCAAATATGGATGAAATACATTATATTTCCCATGCACGCGCGTGTATGTGTATGTGTGGGGAGTGGTAGTGTAGCGGCTAGTGTCGCGGTTAGCGCGCCGTGCTACGAACCCAGCGTCTCGAGTTTGATTCCCGCTCATGGCCAACACCAGTCACGAATATCTGAACCGGTCCTGGGCCTCCCCTAGGTCGACTCAGCTTTAAATGAGTACCTTGTGCGGTGTGTAAAAACATCGCCACTGGGGAGACAAAGGTGGTCAGGCGTATTGCTGTCCACCCAGCCATTTGTGTGCCGTGCCGGCCTTCAGGGGTGCTCGCTAACAGCACTTGCCCCAACAATATGTCAAGGCTATACGGGGGATCTTTGTATTTGTCGTGATGCCACCGCCACTTAGTGACAAATGGCAGCTGTTGTTGTTGTTGGGACCACTCCGTGGCTGCACGTGTCACGGCCCCGTGGTTTTCGGGGGCAGTTGCGCGGCGAGTGGCCGCTCACACTCACGGCAAAAGTCGATAGGAATAGTGGGGGGTGGGGGGTGGAGGGGAGGGGGGTGGAGGGGAGGGGGGTGAGAAACGCGAGAGGTAATGAGCGGGCGTCGCGGCGCGGGTGGTGAAATATGGATGGCCCCGGTTTTCCTGGCTCCCGTCGGGAATTAATTCTCCATCTCAGATGCACTCATTAATCACTTCCCATCGTCCCCTCGCTGCAAGCAATACATTATTTTATTTTTTTAAGGTGCGCTTTTGCGCTTAGTCAGTTACGTAAAAAAGAGAAATGGCGGGAGGAAAAATAACGTTCACAATAATAATGATAGCAATATAGTCGCAGAGAAAAATAATAATATTGAACGAGACGCATAGTGGGAAGCTCACAGGGCATCAATGGCCATGTCAGAGCACCGACGCAAAAACCGCTTAGAACCTGGGTTCAAATCCTGGGGCCAGTCAATCCCACTCAATGGAAGTGAGAGTAGGTCCCTATCCCTGCGTCAGGTTGGCATCGGCCTGCCACCAATGAATGACCGAGCACAGAACCACGGTACAATATCGCACGTAATTTTGGGCGGAGGCAGCTCTTGAGGCTAGATTGACAGGTGGACGGGCACCGCGGTGGAGAGATGTTCACTGCCTCGCCTGGTATACAGGTTCGATTCTGACCCTGACGCCTGCTGTATATTTGGAGTTTGCATGTTCTCCCCGTGGTCGAGTGGATTTTTCTCCGGCTCCTCCGGTTTTAACCCTCCACATTTAGAAACACGTGTTGAACAGCATTTGTGGCTGCCATACATTTACACACGATAAGCCACTTCCGTTGAGCTATCATTTGTGGCCAAGGTCGCCTCTGAAAAAAAGGAGCTGTATAGATCAGCGAGGCCTCACCATGGTAAAATAAAAGGCATTTAGTAGTCGTTTTCAACGCGGAGGGGAACACTCGCACGCTGCACGGTCAGGCCACAGACGAGCCTGCTCCAGTGCAAGTCGAGACATCTGGAACACCACCGCCAGCCACCGGTCATCGGAAATGCGCGAGCGTCTCTCAAACCCCCTGGTCTGCACAAGACCCACCCCCACTCAAGACTCGCCTTTCCCATGCAACGTAACATTTTCAGCGAAAAGCGGTCTCTTTAATTTAAATTTATTTCGTACATTTTTACTTACTACTTAACTTTCTCATGCGATTCGTTGTGCACTGCCGCACTTTATTTTGCGCGCGGTTGCAATTTACTCTGCTCAGTCGGTGTCAGCCGCTGAGGGCGTGATTGGGTTTCTTTTTTCATTCCTGTTGCTGTATGTCCCCTGTACCATCACCGTTCTGCTGTAATGTGCACTGATGCCCACTTCATTGAGGGCGATATTGGCACGTAAAAATAAAGACCGATTGACTGACCTGCTTTCTGTACTATCTCAGACCTCCTCACTAAAGCAGACTCTCATCCTGCGGAATGTGGTAAGTGTGCACTCATTGGTGGTATAATTCATGACAATTGAATGACAATGAGTAACAAGACCAATTGAATGCGGTTCTCTTGGTCTTCCAACACACTCATCCCTGTTGCAAGTCCTGCGTCAAATAATGGAAATTCCAGTATCTCGAAAGGACAACTACTGTTGTCTTACCGTGACATGGCACTCAATTTCATTTAAACTCAAGGAGCGGGGGGCGGATGATGCACTGAGTCGATTCCCGACTGGGAATTAAACTTTAAATATTTTGATTGGAAAGCCTCAAGGAATATCAAGCTTCACGGCCAATTTAGTTAATGAGATATTTTTTGAACACGGGGTGAAACTGGAACACACGGAGACGGTTTACTCCGCGCAGGAGATACCGCTCAAAACATCCACAGACAGCTGTGAGCAGCCTACTTGCTGTCCTACCCTGGCTCGAAATCACCTCACAGCCGAGTAGACTGGAATTATTTTCACAGCAACCGATTATCTCTTTGTCAATGCACAAACTCGGCTTAACTCTGGCGCAGGCAAAACAATACATGCTCGAGGCAAGCATTGTCATATCTACCACTGCAGCAACAACAACAACAATAAAAAAAACCCCAACGCATTTGTTAACAGAATATAACCTTAAACACGCGAGAACCCAGCGAGATTCTGTTGCTCTTACGCAAAGGGAGAGCTGCGGCGTTTCGCTATCGCGTGCGAGCACTTTGCTTCGCCGTGTGCGGGCCCGCAAGATTGACCAAGCGCCGTCGCCTACTCGTCGTGAGAACGACGACGCTGCGGGGGTTCCCGGGTGCCGTCCGCCACGACCGCCACGACCGCCACCGCCGCGACAACGCACGGGAAAGGGCCGCAATCCGCTCAATCATCACGCGTGGGGCAAATTACCACGGCGGTCGTCTCGCCGATCGAAGCGAGCTGACGGGCTTTCGAGCACACGTGCTGACCACTCGCTGGCTGGCTGCCCCCCCCGGCCACCGGCGGTGAACGAGTGAATAATTTACGGGAGTAAAACAAATTGGAGGCTTGGTGGGGGGTGGGGGGAGGGGTGGTGGGAGGGCTTCTGGCTGTGTCCGGGCACCAAGCCAGCACCACCGAAATTCTGGCTTGCCAAACCGACTTGGCGCAGTCTCTTGACAATGAAATGAAAGAAAAAAAAACACGTGGATAAAAAACACCTGTCTTCAAAAAAGAACCTCACGGATGATTGGTGGTGTCTATTACGTGTATAATTAATACCCGGTTATTCACATACCCGAGAAAGCCTCGCTGTATGTGAAGCCTCTTCCGGCCAGCGAATTCTGGCCCAGCCGGTATTGTGCGGATGGAATGTAAATGCCATTTGTGTAAGCCGTCGACACGGACGCTGCCTGCGGAGAGGTCATAACCTACTCGCAGCACTGCTTCCTCGAAACACCGCCACGCTGCCCTGGCAGGTGACTGTCCTAAAAACGAATCCCCCATGTCTAGATGATCCACCTACCCCACCTCCAAGCCACTGCATGAAGGGTGCTGCTCACTACCACACTGAATATAATGGCACTGCTGCGTCTGCTGCTTTGCTGCCTTTCGCACCATCATTCGTTCCCTTCTCTGAAGTCACAATGACGATGAAAAAAAAGATATATTTGCACCCAATCCGCCTGCCCCTTTCTATTGCAACGTTGTTCCCCCTCCAACAAAACAAGGTGGGACAAAGGACAGATGGGGGGAAAAACACCACATCGTACGCGTAATCAATCTGTGCGATCGGTCCGGGCATCGCCCGAGAAGCCAAAGAAATTTAATGAAAAGCCACAAACGCCTGTCGAGTAAACATGACGCTGCCAACTGGTGCACCGCGCGATCCGCAATCTCACGTTGAATGTGCGAGCAATCGCTCCACACCGCGCATTCTGAAATCAGCGGAGCAAGCGTCGTTATCCGTAAATATTATTATGAATAACTATTAATAGTAAATATCATTTAATTCACAGCATTATTAATCACAACCAATTAACCCTTTCCCATTCTAATGACGTACACGTTATTATTGATTTATTATACTTTGGTACTCATTAAATAATTCATTATTGATAATCATTGTGAGCAATGAATATTCATAATAAAATAATATGATATGAATAACAAATTCCAATTAGATTTGAAGCTTTTGTGACTGCAGGAATTACTCTTTGGTTCTTTCGGTAAAGTCACGTAACTTTACCGAAATAACCAAAGAGCACATTCTAATTAATAAGAATGTTTAAAAATATTAAAACTATATTAATATTTAATATTGATATATTAATAATTATTTTTATTACTACACTTGTGTACCCGACACAAACCTCACTGGGTCTCAAGACCAGTTTCCGGGGAGAGTCTTGCCAGGCTTTGAGAGTCGGGCGCCACGCTGCTACACGTAATCCCCACCGAGCAACCCGTACGGTCATTTTTCAGCATCGCTGTGAACATCGGCAAACATGCACCTTGCCAACTTGAAAAACACGCGCTTGTTCACAGCAAAATAACTCAACGCATTCGTCAATTTCATTTTCTCAAACGAAAGAATAAATATATAATCGGCGACGTTTCCGGCAATGGATCTCGCTCATTGAAAACAGCACTTGCTGACGGTGTGTATGGTCTAATGGGGGGGGGGGGGGGGGTCTCTGTGTGTGTAACAACATACGTGCGTATGTTGGTGTGTATATATGGGGAGTGGTGGCGCAGCGGTTAGTGCTGCGCTACAAACTCGGCCCGCTCACGGCGAACATCGGCGATGAATATCTGAACCGGTCCTTGTGCGGTGTGTTTACATCGGCATTGGGGAGACAAAGGTGGTCGGGCATGGTGCTGGCCAACCATCCCCTCGTGTTGGCCTTCATAGGTGCTCAATAACAGTACTCGCAATACGGGTGATCTTTGTACGTGTATCCTGCCTCTGTGAACTCGGTTTAAGCCGAGGACCCAATGCACATCGTTACCAGTAGAGGAAATTCCGAATCTCAAACCTGTGCCTGACCCTTTCCCGACATCAACTCGGGTCGAAATTATTGCCTCGCACTTTGTGGTGATCATCTCATCATTGTTGAGACTGGAATGCTCAATGTGCCAACCTCAACAGCCGCTTGCTCATTATGATGATGCTCACGGCACACCGGACACAGCAGGCATTGTGTGCGTGTGCGCGTGCGAGCGAATTAAAATGTTGAACAATGTTCCTCGGCTCAAAGTTTAGAGGATAAAAGGAACCGATGTGGTTACCGTACAATGGGAAAAGGGGAGGTTCACTCAATTTAAGGGGGGGGGGGTGGAGGGGGTGGGCCAAAAAACCCCCCCCCCCCCTCCTAAAAAAATCCCAATCTCTCCTAACCACTTTTCTCTCCCGTGTGTGAGAAAATTAAAATGTTGAACTTAAAAAAATGGGCTCAGCGTTTGGATTATAAAGACACCAGTAGGCAGAAAGAGGGGGGGGGGGTCACCCAATTTTAAGAGGTGGTAGGAGGAAAGGGGGGGGGGGGCAAACCCCCCCCCCACCCCCCCCCCCCCACATATCCCCAAACCACTTTTCTCAAAAGTCTCGCGTGCGTGTGTGCGCAACATTAAATTTGAATGCCAAATTTCCGGCCCGTTCAAAATGAAAAGATTAATAATTGAGAAGACGTGACATTCAATGGTGGGGCGGGCGGGGGGGGATAGGGACAGTTGTTTAATAACCTCGCTCACACACAGAGCCACCGCACGGGGCCCAGCCGAGCCAATCGTCCCAGTTGAATTCCCGCTGCAGCTGCACCTACCCACCGCCGCCCGCATGTGACTCTTGCGATTTTATATATTTTTTTCTTCCTGCCGGGGCGGTGCTGCCGTGATTGGGAGCGCTGGAGTTGGCGGTTCCCTATCTCTCGGCGTCGATAATAACGAGGATCACTTTGCGGCAAGTGAAGAGTTAATTGTAATTGATCCGTGTTTAGTTTTGGGTGAGGCCAAGCTGTAGTTAAACACCAAAGCTAGTGTCATTAAACTACTATGTGGGATCCAATTAAAAAAAAAATGGTTACTGCATTGGCTATGGCAACCTACGTTTTAAGTAACTGTCCTATACATAACGTCCCGATCATCCAAAAAAATTCTGGCCCAAGCCAATGCCTCCACGAGGCTAGATGAGGAAAGACCCCCCCCCCCCTTTATGATCAACGGTGCACAACAAAGGCACTTTGGCCATTAAACTTCATCTGTCACCGTCTAATCTCAAGTCTCTTCCTTCCGCCTTCAGCGGGATTTTTTTGTTACTTCTCGTTTGAGCACCGCTGACTGACGGGCATGCATCCCGCGCATCGCCCACGGGGTTACGGCGCAAGCCACGCCGGGCAGCCGGGGGGGGGATGGGTCCTCCCATCCGCGACGGGGAGCGAGAGGCGTGCCAGGGTGAGGGGCCAGGGGGGTCGCCGGCTCACGCGGACAGCAGATGGCCGCTGCGCAAACACGGACACGAGGATTTTGTGGGGATAGCGGCGATGCGTGCCATCGCGGCGTTCTTCCCCTGGGAGACGGCGGCGTCTCTGTGAATGTCACGGCGTCGGCTCCCCGCTACGGCGGCAGCGGCGCGCAGGGCGGTCGCGCCCCATCTGCGAGCGAATGCGTGCCGGCGCATTCTGCTTATTTTCGCAACGGCTCGTGCAGATGCAGAGCAGCGACTGCAATTTCACATTCAGGTGGTCAAGCCAGACGACCGCGTCAGCAGGAGCGGCGGAGTGTATCGCCGTGATGTCTCCGTGGTATTTGTGGATAGGGCATTGCGTCGTTGTGCGTTGTACGGTCTGTTCTGGAAGACCACAGTCGCACGCTGGAGAGTTTTTAATCTTCCATTTGTACATCAGGTATCCCCATCTGTCACGGTTTGTGCGGATGCCTTTTAAGGTGGACCATCAGCTTCGTGGAAGATTAAACCCATGGATCTGGGTCTGATCAATGCCAATGCATTGTTTCCCAGCCACAGATCTCATCAGTGGCGAGTGAGATCAGGGCTGGTCCAGAGACTTGTCTAGGTTTTACAAAGCCTGAAACGAGGAGCGTGTGTGGTGCGTGCAGGGTCGCCACTAGGGAGACAAAGACGGCTGAGCGTGGTTCTGACCACCCACCTCCTCGTGTGCCATGTCAGCCTTCAGAGATCTGAACTAAAGGCCTTTTTATTCATCGAGGCAAAACACTGAAAAATAGGTAATGCATTTTTTGGACATCGCAGCGATTTATGTAAATGAGCCGGAATTATTTGTCAACTCCACCACCGCCCCTCCCGTGAAGGTTTCCTGGCTTGGCTGCGATGTTGGGACTGTGGGCTGAGATGTGGCATAGTCGACCTCGTGGACTCATTTCTCTCTTGTTGTGAAAACTTGTTTTCGTTGTTATAGTGCTTTATTTGTTTTGGTGCCATTCACTTAATTTGTTTATTCAGATTACATTTTGCTTGGTAGGTAGTAGAGTTGTTAATTTGCTTGGTAGTGGCCGCACATGGGTTTTTGGTCCTCATATATAATGAATGTACAGCGTTATGGGATGCTATGAGCATGAATGACGCGAAAAAAAATGAAAGTATTTTTTATAGGTTCTGTTGAAGGCTACATTTGGAGATATTTGTCTTTGTAAACGAGGATGTGTAAGTGTGTGTAATGATCATTGGCTTAGCAATCCGCATGCCGTGCTAACATCCGGGGGAAATCTGGGTTCGATTGCTTGCTATTCACATCAGTGACGAAAGTTGTCTAAACCTGCTTCACAGTCGAAGTGAACTCTGCCACGTCACGAGGTGTCTATACATCGGCAAAGGGAAGGGAAAGGCAAGCTGGGCATGGTGCTGGCGACGCCAGCTCAATAAGCGTGATGTTAGCCCTTAGCAAGTGCCTGCTAATGGCAATCGCCTCGATGGTCTATGAGACTGCCCAGTCGAAGCGCAAGTGTTCGTATTTCTCCATTGCTAATGTGCAACGTGCATTGCTCAGCAGAGAGATACGAGTTTGAATAGTTTCACGTCTTGGCTCTGCCGGGAGACACGGAGAGACGGCGATTGGAGAGACACATGGAGCCGCGGGGAGGGAATGGAGTCACAAAGAGACCGACAGAGCTGCAGAGACACAAACGGAGAGATGCAGAGACAAATGGAGACATGGACAAAGAGAGAGACAGAGGGACAAACGGGGGTACAGTCAGTTTTTCTAAAACGCCGTGTGTTTTCCTGACGCAAATTGGATATAACGCGATGAACGTACGAGGGATTTTTTTGTTTATAACGTAGATGCGAATTGGATATAACGCGATCGCGTGAACAGAACTACGTCATGGGAGTAGTTTTAAGCGGTTTACACGGCTGTCTTGGCGTAGCATCACACAAGGCAGTGGGATGCTGCTGGATGCTTCTTGATGCTACCCACACGCCTCAAGTCTTTGTTCAGCCTGCGTACGCATCTCACGTGTTATCGCGGGCTCTGCTTTACCCTACAATTCTATATTATTCATTATAACGCCATTTTTCCATAACGCGGTGTTCTTCAGGAGCACAGTGACAGAGTTACCGGGGAACAGACTGTACAAAAAAAACAATGAAGCCTTTATCAGTTTTAAATTCTGGCCAATTTAGCCGAATTAAACAAAAATACGTTTTTCTCCATATTCGCACGGTAAAATTTACTCCTAAGGAGATTAAACTCTTAGCGTGTTTCCTACAGCACAATCATTAAAGTAGGCATGACAGTAAATTTGACAAATGCTGTGCAATGTTTATTGCTTTGCTTCATCACTGATATGTTGTGCGCATTTTTAATGCAAGCGCAAAAGTTAATAACAATAATGCATGCAGGTGTTCGTCTACCGCTTGCAGACACTACAGGTTCCACGGTTACCATCACGACAAAAACATTTTTTTTCCATCGAATCACCATCGTTGAATCGTAACAATTGATCAACTTGGAGGGAGGTGAGTTTTATTATTCCTCTCCTGCTCACAGCCATGGATTTTAGTCCACTGTGGCCACACATAGTCCACACTCCCAGACCAGATATTTTGCTTGTCAGTTCCACCTGAGTTGCCATCACTTTGGCAGCTTTGATATCTTCACGTGACAAACGGTGAATTCTGCAGTGCCCATTTGAAATGAGTAGATCAGCAAGCTCTTATTTTCCATACAACTCAATCGGTAAGACTTAAAGTTACGCGACCTTAGGCGGTACACCGGTTTCTGCTCAGATCCACAGACTTCAAGACTGACAGCTCGCCGCGATTGCATCCCCAATCCTGCTGCAAATGCAGCAGGACAAACTTGCCTCAGGCCACAAACGCTGCCCGTTTTGCAGCCTGGTGTTTCGCAGACGGAAGGGCCCCTAAAACCCAAAACGCTTTGCATGTCCCGAAGCGTGTCAGCCGAGCAAAAAAGGCGCTCCGGCTGTCGCCTGTTTTATGCCAAGACGCGACGGATATCCCACGTGACCCCGGTCGCCAAGTGTGGGCACAGCAAGCGCAGCCCCAAACCAGGGGGGGGGGTGAGTGGGGGGAAGGGGGTCGAGAGCACGGCGCACCAGTGCCTCGTTATGTACGTATGTTGAACTTAACGGAATAACAGTGGCGAGAATCGTGACGCGAAACCACTGGTAGTGTGACGAGGTAGTCGTTACCGACCCCGCACCAGAGACTCTGACCCAGGAAACGGTGGTCAGCCCTAAGTCACGGCAGAACAGGGCTCCCCCCAGCAGACAGATGCGGTCACCTTCATCAATGTAAAACGAAAAACAGTCCACATTGTGACTGCTACAGTCACCAGAGCCAGACCTATGGATCACATGGTCCAACATTTACGTCACCAACGATTCACTGACAATAGATCATATGTATATATGCTGAACTTCTTTCACACCGTACATAGCCAGCCGTGCTAATGGCAGGTGCGGGGGGAAGGACAAGAAACCGTACACAAAGAGCAGTTATAAAGATATTACTTTTCAATCGAGATTTATATTTGCTTCACTGCAGTACTTTAATTTGGTTTTGATTTCGCCATTTTTGGTGACCCGGGGTCACTCGTGCGAACGAGACCGCCATCCCGGTCTCCCGAGTTCTCACTTCTCGCCCGGTTCGACAAAACCATCTTGAAAGCTGAAAGAACTTAAACTCCGTTTCCAGACGGGGAGAAAAAAAAAAGGTTCGAGCGAGTGACGGCTCGTTGGGCAGCACGGAGTCTCTGTTTGGTATTTTGGCTTTATGGACAACGATCGCACTACAGCTGGGTGGTTCAGTAGGTGCAATGCGTTGAGACTATTTAGATTATTTTGCTGCTATAAATGTCCAAATGTTGGAGCTATCATTTGTGGCCAGGTCGCTTTTTAAAAATAAGTTAATACCTCAGTGGGCTTTGTCTGATATGATGGAGATGGTTTAGTTTTATTTTACATTTCTTGAATTTGCACTCCTATCGTGTTTTTTGTACTGTTTGTTGTAACGTTCTTACCCGCCATCTGTGAAAAAGAGCTTCATAGCTCATCGGATTCCTGCTGCCGTATCAAATTCAGAATCTCATTCTGATTCTGTGTAAAGAGCACGGAGCCCCAAACGTGGCTAAGGGTCCTGCGTTCGAATCCTGGCAGCCACCCGGAATGACACACGGTGAAGAGACACATCACGGATACCAGATCACAGATGGGTTCGAGGCATCCCAGGGGGCGCTACTGATATGACACTGTCGTGGCATTGAGCCGGCACTGCTGACACCATGGGTTCGAATACAAGTCCCGCTTACTTACTCTTTGGTTCTTTCGGTAAAGTCACGTAGGTGAATTTTTTTTTCAATCACGACGTTTCGATTGCAACACAAGCAATCATCATCAGGTGTGACAACCACAGCAAGAAACTTTTTTTACTGAAGTGGGAGAGATGCCGGAGTTAAGGAGATTATATTTAAATCGCCATTTGACAAGTGCTGCGAGTCTGATGGTCTCAGCCCGGTCCCTGAGGATTGACCAATGACACCTTATTTGCATTGGGTGACTGCCGTGAGGTAAAGGCCCATGTGCGTAACACCTAAAGGAGCACACCACGATGCAAGCTCCAGAGACCTAATAAAGACACGGAGGAGTTGAAGTGCATTCTGTGGTGACATCTTTCCGGGCCGATCCCCGTCCTTGACGTCAGGATCGGCGTGCCGGAAGAGATGTGGCATGACTGACAGTGCAAGCGGCGACGACAAGTAAAGACAAACACAGACTGATCAACACGTAGGCTTTCGCGACCAATATGATACAGGTTTCAGGTTGTAAATGTTGTGGCTTTGCTCTCCAACACACCGGTGTGCTGTACTAGTAACAAATTGGCACGCTCCGTTTACGTAACAAACCTTACTAATTGGCTGTGTCGTGTGGTGGCGGGTTTCACGGCACGTTTATATATTTACGCGATCTAACCCTAAACACCTGTATTACGAACCATAGACTGACAACACCAACGACTGAGACTGTCCACCAACACCACGACATTGTCCACCTCACGATCTTCAAGACCTCCCCCCATGCCTCGCTCCTTCATTCCTCTACCCGCCCTTGCTTCCGTCTTGCTCCCCCTTCAAGCGCGCGCCCGCAACCAACGGCTTCTGGCGAGGCCCCATCGTTAACCTTTGCTGCGAGCGAGGTCACTCCTCCTCCTCCTCTGCCACCACTGTGATCCTGGGAATTCCCCTCTGGCTGACCGTCCGTGCTCTCAATTCCCTGGCCCCTGCATAAGAGTGCAGCCTCAACACCTTCTTCCTCTGTTCTTCTGCTAATGACTGTCTTTTCTTTGAGCAACAAACACAACATCCTGGCATTTACACAAACACGCCTCCCTTTCCTCCCATCGTGATACGTGGGCACCACCGTCCTGCATCGTGTCCTTATGTGTGAATCAATTTAGATGCTGCATACATACGAACTGAACAATAAGAGCAGACTAGCAACCCTGACCCACACACCCATCCCTGTATGTGTGTATGTATGTTGAGCTTCTTTTGCACCGTACGTACGTAGCCAACTGTGTTAATCGGAGGTGCGCGCGAAGGACAACCCTCCCTCCAGACAGGCAGCCAGCCAGCCAGCAAAACTTGCCACTGCCCGCGCACGCGTGCAGGGGTGGAGGGTGTGCGCAGCGATGTCACCGCCATGCACGCGCACTTGGCCGCATGCCACCCAAGAATCCAGCCAGGGATCCAGGCAGGAATCCAGGCAGGAAACTTTATTTCCCAACACGGTACGACTTGTTGATGTTGCCACGGATTTGGGACGCAGCCAGAGGTGGTGGCGGCGAGGTGTGGTGGGATCCGACGATGCAGCGCTGGCCACCGTGACCCCTCTCGTCCTCGATTATAATTGAAACGTAATTTATTTGCTAACGATTGAATTGAGGTCGAAATAGGGAGCTTTTGCAGAGTCTCGAGTAGTTTGCAACCAAATTCGTACCTTTGTTTGCAATTACTGGAAAGCACACGTTGGCCCGATGCTCATTTCTGTCTTTCAACTTTTAAATTACTTAAAGCAATTACTTTAACGCTCCGAGACAAAACTGCTGCCTTTGTTTTCGCGATCGTTATCGATTTGTGTGCATTGCTATTTTCCCTTGCAGAAGAGACAGTTGGCTTGCGACCAGCACGGGCCGTTCGTGTACAAATATCCCCGTCGGGCGGCACAGCGGTGCAGTGGCACCCCGCTAGTGCCTCACAGCAAGAGGGATTCCCACCCCCCCCCCCCACCCCCTCGCACGAAGCCCTTCCTGCGTGGAGTTTGGCTGCTGGGATCACAGGCAGCCAGCCACGGCGCAGAGTAGCCGCCGGCACGCTTGCTCTCGAGAAGGACCGTCACCCGAAACGTCGGCTTTGTACCGGCTGTTTGCTCATCGGCGGGCCGAGGGCGGTGAAGTGAGTTACGTCAGCGGTGGCCTGGCCGCAGGCCGCCTCCGCACACAAAGAGCCGCCGCCGCCGCTTCCTGACGTGCCGGTCGCGCTCGTTGTGATATTGTGTTTGATGGCGAAGATGTCGGTGCGAGATTCGCGCATAAACACATCCGGAAAGGTCACGTGCGATCGAGCAAGATGGATGGGCAAGGGCTGCGGGTAAGAAGATTACAAAACTTTTTGTTTTTTCAAAGCTGCTCATGTCGCGGCGGCGTTGAATTAAAACTCGACGCTGATTATAAATTCAGCTGCTGCATTCCAAAAAAGGCAAATCTACTTAACTATTTTTGAAAGTTTTCACAGATGCCCCAATTAAAAAGGTTTTTTTTTCGCAAAAAAACCCCATATTCTTACATTTAACTCGTTGCTAAGTGCATCAGATGTCTATGTATTATACTGGTCCCCACCATACCAATGTGGAATTTCCAACATTGGGTTAGTGTTGTAGACAGGCACCATGTGATGCTCAATTAAGCAAAGGGCACTTTGACTTGCTGCGCATGCGGTATGCTTGTATGCCATGATGGTGACGCAGGTCATAACATAGCGCTACGAGCCCGGCAACCTGGGTTTAATTCACGACCGTGGATACAATCAGTGCCACGCCGCATCTGTCGGAATCTAAGGCCTCTTTCATGTCAACAACTCAGCCTTGAAATGAATACCTGCTGCAGTGGGTAAACGCCAGGGTTGGAGAGACAAAGGCATTGGGAGGGGGAACAAACCACATCACTCTCTGCTGTGTCGTGCCAGCCTTAACCAGCGGCCACTACAGCACTTGCCCCAAACATCCCTTGCCCCTAACATCCGTTCAGGACAAATGGGCCATTCACCACATCGCTTTTGTGTGCCACCCTGCCTTAGACTGCCGACCTATATAAACACGTGGGTCTGTCCCATGACCTTCCGCTTTGAGAGTCTTCATCATGCCACACGGGTTCAGTTGTGCATTTTGCCTGGCGCAGCAGGAACCGTGGTGACATCAGCTCGACTTAGCGGTGAATGGCACGGCTGCTGTTGTCGTGCCTGTGCGTGTATAGAATTTTACATTGCGTGCATATGTCGAACATCGAGGTTCGATTTGGTGCCCTGTACAACACCGGCGGCAACAGTGATTTGAAGATGCCATACGACTCGTAATGCGGTTGGTGTTCGCGGTGGTGGTGGTGGTGTTGGTGGTGTTGGTGGTGGTGGTGGTGATCATAAAACACGCCAATTGCAAGGACGCTGAGAATGATGGTTTGAAGTCTGCTGACGCTGCTGAAAATGATGATGATGACAATTCTGTTTATGATCACGCCAATGAGATGAGGGTAAGGATGACGCCAGTGATGCTGCTGCTCACGCTGCTGGTGATTGTGAATGATGGATGTTAGAAATGTTGTTTTTGCTGCTCCTAAAATGATGATGGCAATGCGGCTGCTTCTGCTAATGATGACGCTGATAATCATGCTGTTGCTAATTAATTATTATCCTGATGTCATCTCTGCTGCTGCTGCTGCAGACGATGACGACGACGATCATGCTGTTGCCGATTGATTGTCCCGACGCTGTTCCTGCTGGTGCCATTGCTGCTGCTGCCGCTGACGACGGCGGTCAAGTTTAAGGACAGTCGTCCGGGGAGGGGAGATGACCGTGTGTAGCGTACCTCCAGGCCGGACAGGTAGTAGGCAGAGATGAGTCCCCCGACAAAGCGGATGTTCACCTCGAAGACCGACACCTCCGTGTTCTGTGACCACAGAGACACCACGAAAGCACGGCTCAAGACAGGCACAACAAAACAAAAACATCCCCAGCTCAGCACATCACCACGGCCGTCTCATCACCTCATTATCATCGTCGTTGTTATTATCATGACGACGCTCGTTTACCCGCGGATACCTCACGAAGCCTCGAGACTCTTTAATGAAAGGAGAGTCCTGCCACGTTTTCGTTTGAAGGGGGCGATTTAGCAAATCCCAATTGGGTAATCTTCACGGCCAATACCAGTTGCGTGGTGTTTTTTAAATTTCCAGCTATGGGAAGAAACCAGAGAACACTGAGAAAAACCCACGCAGAAGAAAAAAGGCACCCGAGTTGGGAATCGAACCCAACTGCTCTTGCTGCGAGGCACGAGCGCCACCACAGTGCCACGCGTAAAACCCGGGGTGCCCTTAGGGAGGCATCAGACAAGAGCTCACCCTGGACGCTGCTCGTCAACCGTTCAGACAATCGCGATTCAACAGCACTCGGTGAGATCCATCGTCCCGTGACCACGGCCACGGCATTGTTGCTGATGTGCGCGGTTTGGAATCGGGAAGGCCGCCCTGGTTAATACCGCAGGTGTCTGTTAAAGATGCTGCGAAGTCGTTCGACGAGTAGGCCATTGTATGCTGGCGTTGTGGACCAAATTTGAAATATTACTCAATTGGTAAACAATGACTAAATAATAATAATGAAGATCACATCTCATTAAAAGGGTGATATGATTTGCATAGACGGCAGCCATTTATTCACAATTTTAGATGTGGGTCATTAACGTTTGGGAATGTGTGCCACATACGTATCAATGTCTACATATAAAAAAAGTACACATGACAAACGCATTTATACTTTGCCAGAATGTAAATCGTTTGTAGAGTGAAGTGCAGCGGAGTTATGTGAACCGGTCCGGGTGCAGGCCTGGCCATTCATCGACTTACACTCGCCATTTCCAATCTCAGCCAGTCCATTTTTTTGAACTCAACTATTTTTTTTTTTATCAAATAAGGCCCACTTGGATTTAAAAGTGTATAACTCCAGTGGCTTCCTAATATCGGAAGCAGGAGCGTTCCAGACGGCCGCAGAATCGCATGTGAAAGCGCGTGATGCAGTTTAGTTTGTGGGAGTGCTGGCTTTAGGCCATTTAGCAGCAGGGGATTTGTAACCCATTGTGTGCAGTTCCCCTATGTCGGTGGCAGTGGGGGGGTGACGAAGATGACCTCAAAATCCATGACAGGTGTTCGTGGTGGCCAGGCCATATTCCAGGAGTGGCAGTGGTTAGTCGTGAGGTCGTATCCACGGATGCGGCGATGTACAGTCAACCCAGCCGTGCATATATCCAAAAGTTACGAACGCAAACAAAGTTTTCGACATGCATGTTCGGATCAATATGTGGATACCAAGCACTTGATCTGCCTAGGGTTTTTTGTTGTTGTTGTTATTTAAAACGGTAGAGGTTTCACATACTACTCAAGCCTCCTTTCTGCCACTTATCGTGGTTTACCGCAGTAAAAAATTAATGAAGCGTTATCTTTCCCGTGGTGCATTTGCATACAGAGTGTTAATAAATGATGCTGAGCATGAGATGGACGGGTGAGGGGCTGGCTCTGTGAGAGCAAGATGTAGCTACAGCTACACAACATAAATGTATGTATGTAGTTGAAATTCGTTTGCACCGTACGGAGCCAACCGTTCTAATCGGAGGTGCGGGGGGGAAGGACAAACTAAAAACAAAAAAGTAGTTTAAAAAAAAATTGTTTTCAATTTAGATAAAAAACAGAACACTGCAAAATCAATACCAAGGGCTCGTCTGTGAAAACTTACGTGGGTCGGTGCTCATCTCAATTATTGGTTATGAGCCGGTTGTGGGAATTCCACATTCCTATGGCGGGGAGGGGTGGGTGGGCGACTGTTCTCAATTTTTGTAATTGTTTATATAGTTTTCATTGCGACTCATCGCATTCCCGGTCCCAAGCCCTGGTCCACAGCAGAGGGTGTGTGGTGGGGGAGAGAACAGGAACTCCGGGAGCAAAATCCTCCCGAGATCGGTGCGCCAGAGGCTTAACGAAGTGGTTGGGGTTTGGGAAGGGGGGGGGGGATTTGGGCTCACCGCCCCCTCCCAAGCGGGGACCGTGACAGCTTCCACGGGGAGGCAGCGGGAAGGACGAGAGGAAAGATTTCTCGCGTAATTGTTGGGGAAGTCACGTGGTGTGCGTACTGCATCATCGGGTTTGTGGCATGACTGTATTGCGTGAACGTCATTGTCTCTGAACATGTCTGCTGGCGTTATTCTTTGAATCTAGAACAATGATAGGGGTAAAGAGGGGCAGGGAAGGGGTAAAAAAAAGCAGGGGGGGTGGGGGAGCGGGGGGATTAGGAACCACGGATGTACCGTGGGCTGCGTTGATGCCAGAGCAGGATCTGAACCCACGGTATTCTGCATTATAACCCACGGTGCCATCCAAACTTAATCTTTGCACCGTACATACAAAAAATACAAAGACACACACACAGATTTCCAATTCAGCTCTAGACTTGAGGCACGGAGCTGTTATCAGGGTGAAACAAAAAACAAAACACCGTGCAATGGAACTGGTATCGACCAAAACATCCTGAACTGCAGAAAACACAACTGGGGTGACACACACACAGCAGCAGCAGCAGCAACATCACCCCTGACTGAGAAAATCTTGACAGGACCATCCTGAAAAAGAGTCTTGAGACTCGGTGAGCATACCTGTCAACCCATCACATTTACCCAAATTATTGTACAGGGAAATTGGGTCTTCAGGTCCAATTTTTTTGGTCTATTTGTTTGTGTTTCTCCATTGTGATGGTACTTTGTAGGATGAACGGTGAGATTTATAAGGACACACGGGGTGACCAATAAGGCCTGAATTGGTCTGTAAATAAGGTAGGGCACTGATAAGGGCTTGACAGGTATGGCTGATGGTTTTCTCCGGTCATGGAAGCATCAATAAAAAACATTGTGGCATGTACCATCCTAAGTCCGCCATGGCATGCGCGTATAGGGTGGGGGGGGGGGAATCGTATGATGCCAGACCACCTTTGCCTCCCCAGCAACCGATCAGGGCCACCGCACCGTGAGCTCGTGGTTAGGGTGCACAGCACCAGGAGAGGACCACGGGCTCGGGTGTAGGAAACGTCACCGATGGCGAGGATGTGCCAGCAGGGGCTGAGGGGGCACCAGGATCAGTGGTGAAGTGCGTGGCCACTGCACCCCCGCTGCCTGTGTTATGAACAATAAGCGTGCGTGTCACCGTTTGTCTTTGTCGCTGTTCGTGTGTGTCGCTGTGCTGTAGCGCTACGCTGCGCTACGGACCCGGCGACCCGAGTTCGATTCCCGCTCACGGCAACCAACACCGGTGACGATTATCTGAACCGGTCCTGGGTCTCCCCTAGGTCGACTCAGCCTCAAATGAGTAGCTGGTGAGGTGTGTAAACATCGCTACTGGGGAGACAAAGGCGGCCGGGCGTACTGCTGGCCACCCACCCCTTCATGTGCCATTCTGGCCTCCATAGGTGCTCACCAACAGCACTTGCCCCTATAGTCTGTTAAAGGCTATACAGAGGATCTTTGTCTTTGTATATGCTTATATATATAGCACCAACCCGCTCGCATGTATCTGCTTGCACACTGTGTTTATACATGCAGAATTCGCTATTAATAGGCACCGTCCCACTTTGCTGTACAGCGCTGGGACGCACAGAGGCACTGCCTCAAGCCTGGGCACGTTCGGCTCGGCACGGCGGGGGGCGCGGGGAAACTGGGCCAGCGTATGGCGCTGCTCACCGCACCACTCACTACACAACATCTAACCACCCCACACACTGCAC
>CM025645.2:3062270-3078999 GCA_014621495.2 Entosphenus tridentatus
CACCACCCACTCACTACACAACATCTAACCACCCCACACACTGCACCGCCCACTCACTACACTGCACCACTCACTCCACAACACTGCACCACCCCACACACTACACCACGCCACTCACTACACAACATCTAACTACCCCACACACTGCACCACCCCACTCACTACACCACAGTACTACGCTACTCGCTGCATCACACGGCACAACACTACGCTTTCAGTAATTCCCGAAATATTGCCATGTGCTGAAACACCACGTTCCACTCGTGTGAGCACCGCCACAATCTGATCGCACGGAGGCCATGATATGAAGAGCTCCTGCACTCTGCGTAAGGGGAGGCTGCCTGCGTTTTTTTAATAATGTGTGGATTTTCACAACCAATGTTATTCTCATCGTGCTGGAGAATGGCAACGGAAGACAACAACAGAATCACTTACACACCTTACATCTCTCTGATCCTCGAAGGCGTCCGCCTGTATATTCGGAGTTTGCATGTTCTCTCCGTGGTAGCGTGGATTTTTCTCCGGGTCCTCTGGTTTCTCCCTCCATATTTAGAAACATCGTGCGTTTAGAGCATTTAGCTGCTATACATTTCCCACGTGATAAGCCACTCCGTTGAGCTATTATCAGTTGTGGTCAGGTCATTTCCGTAAAAAAAAAGAGCTATATAGCTCAGTGGGGCCTTTACCTGGTAAAATAAATAAAAAGTTGGAAATAAAAATTCACTTCACATGCAAAGCTGGCTTAATCGCGGATCCAAGTTAAAATGTCTCCCTGCTCAAATGAGTAATGGGACAATGCTCGTCTGCACTGGTGTGCCCCAGCCAGTAGAGGACAATCTACAGTGTCATTAAATCATTTATAACAAATTACAGCTCTTTGTCAGTCTACTGAAGGACGAAGTCCTCTCCCCATGGCGTGTCTGCTGTCACACGGGTTGTTTGTGACCACACCACACTCCACTCCCGTTCGTGCGGGTTGAAGAACGATCGGGGGGAGGGGGAGCTGGTTCAGATATTAGCCGCGAATCAAACTCGGGTGGCGCAGCGGTGAACACAGCGGCCACGGAAGGTCTCGATGGGGCCCATTCTATGGCAGGATCTCGGCAGCGTCTCTGTAACGGCTGGTATAAGTCCACCCCCACCCCCCTCCATGTAAATTTCGTGCAACGTTTTTGAATTTCACACAAACCCCGTGCGGAAAACATGCCGAGCAACGCACCGCACTCGTTCGCCTCGGCTCGTGTTTGACCGGATTTTAGTTTTCTGCCGTGCGCTGCACAGACATTGAAAAGGCTCCAGAGAACTCATCAATAGCGTGCGCATGTGAATGCATGTATGTCTGGTTTTGTCTGCATGTATTCATGTCTTTGCAGAGGAGCGACGCTCACAATAACGAGCAGAGCGCCGGGCGGCTAAAACACAGCAGGTTGACACAGTAGGGGGCACAGGTGGGGCATCGGGCCAGTCATCTCAGTCAGTCGACCCATGGAACCTGGGTCTGTCCCGTGACCTCCTGCCAGCGGGCATTCGACACTTCACGTGGCCTTAAAGTGCGCATAGCCTGGCACAAGCGCCGTGGAGACGTCATCGCCACTTAGTGGCGAATGGCGGTTGTTGTTATATGTCTTGTGCCAAACTATTTGTAAAACAATTACATGATGTTTTGTGTGTGTGTGTGTGCATTGATTGGTGACTGGGCCACGAACCATCGAACTCGCTCCACGCAACGACGTGGTTCAGTCAGGGGCGAGAGAGGCGTTACGTATTTATTGTTGAAACATCGGCAGGAATTGATAATACTCTTTGGTTCTTTCGGCAAAGTCACGTAGAAAATAAAATAATAATAGAATACGATGTTTCGGTTGCAACACAAGCAACCATCATCAGGTAAGAATGAATGATAAAACACAGACACAGAAACAACATAGGCAGACACACGTGCAGAGAGACACACACACACAAAGACACACCGAGCGAGACACACACCAAGATAAAACACAGACACGGAAACAACATAAGCAGACAGACATGTGTGTCTCTCTCTACATGTGTGTCTGCATATGTTGTTTCCGTGTCTGTGTTTAATCATTCATTCTTATCTGATGATGGCTGCTTGTGTTGCAACCGAAACGTCGTATTATATTATTCTTTAATTTTATTTTCTACGTGACTTTACCGAAAAACCCAAAGAGTTATTCCTGCGGTCACGAAAGCTTCGAATCTAATTGATAATACTTTTAGCAATTTGTATTCACGTGGTTTATTTGTTTTTACTAATTTTTTTTTAGCGACTTCCTCACCTTTCCTTTACTTTTGCATTGTTGTAATGTTCTGACCCGGTACCCCACTAATGATCCTGTAATTCCGCAACAGATTGGGGCTGGTGCGTTGGTGACGTTATTGGCCTTCGAATGGGAAGTTGGGTTCGAACCGATGCGCCTTCAACTCGCGGGCAGTGACCGCTTGCTCGTTGGTGCCTCGATATGGATTTTTTAAAGTTAATAAGTTGATAAAAGGGAAAGAAAAAAAAACATTTTGCAAGCTGCAGCCTTTGCAACTGGCCAGGAAAAAAACTAAATTTCATAAGAGCGGGTCAAATCGATGCAATTTTGTAGTGACAACAAAAGCAATTTCAATTTTCAAAAGCATCATTCAAGACACGCAAAGATAGAGACAATAACACAGTTATTTATATATTGGCCTTTTCTATTTTCAAGGATATTATTGAATTCCCCCCCCCGCTCACTGTACATTTTATTTGTTGGCTGGATTTCCGTCTATTTTTCACACGAGGGGTATAATCACAGCACTTAAGAACAACCTCACTTAATAATGCATGTGAATGTACACTTCAACTTACTATCCGATTAATCCAGTCACTCGAGCCATCGCCAATTTGCATTCTTGTTATAGTTTACATTTCAATTTGCGTTTAAAAAACGTGCCGTTTCTACCCATTAACTTATCTGCGCATTAAAATGTTTACGTACACAGGCAATGCTCTCATGCATTCACACGCAACTATTTATTAACCCATTAAACGGGCAGAGAAACGCCCTCGAACCGTCATTCATTTCCTTACAACATGTCTCGGAAACTCCACCAATGTGCACATCAGGGTTAATACCACTGGTCAACAAAAAAAAACAAAAAATTTTCTGGCCTGGACTTTTGCAGCTGTTTTAGACAAATTTCAGGGTGCTGATTACAAATCTGATCTGAGATTTGCTCTATCACATCTCATTTTTATGCTATCGGCATACCCCATTTTAATTGATTTTACCCGAAATTAACTCTGTCACTTATGATTGCAAGCTGTTGCGAGTCAGTGACTGCTTTAGTGTTAAAATATGGTGCTGTATTTTTAGGATAGTGTGTTTATAATGTATGTAGATATCCACATTTAATATTTTTCTTCTGCAGTTTTTATTGAAAATGCAATATTTGATATCTCAAAAACCTGATGTGATAGATAAAAACTGATGCCAGTTTTGGAATCAGTACCCAAAATTACATTGAAACCGTTGGAATACCTTGTGCGAGAAAAAGTGTGTTGACCAGTGTAATTACAGTGTCGCCTGCTAAAATGAGCAACGGTGGACGACATCACCTTCATCGGGCACACGCAGGGATAGTGAGCGGTTGAAATCACGATCGTGGCTCTGGAAAAGCCGAACCCGATAAAGAACAAGTAATATTTAAAAATTACTTTAAAAAAAAACACGCTTTCATTAAATGTACCGTACTGGTAATGGCAGAACTCCACGACTCCAGGAAGTGACCCCGAAGCTTGCCATAACGTAAAGGGGCCGTGGTGATTTACAGTCAACGCAGTTGAGCGTGGACAATTAGACCCAAGCCGAAACATAACATATAAAAAATATGGTTTTAAAATATATTTTTCATTTTTAATTATAGAATATAGTATTGGCATCGTATGACATAAGTATACCAAGTTTGCAGTCGATACTACATTGGGAAGTGGGTTAAAATTGAGTTACATGATTTGAGGATACGACAACAACAACAGACAGAGTGAGTTAATAGAAAGCGTGTAAAAAGATTGATTAAAATAGATTTATCATTTTTTATGATAGAATATAGTATTGTCATCAGTAAGACATAAGTATACGAAGTTTGCAGTCAATACCACATTGGGAAGTGGGTTAAAATTGAGTTATAAGATTTGAGGATACGACAACAACAACAGAGTGAGTTAAATAAAAGCGTGTAATAAAAAAAGTGGCCAAAAGATCGAAAAAGGAAACTTCAACTTGACGCATTTAAGTTAATAGGGGGCGCGCGGGGGGGGCAGGACGCAGGGGGGGGGGCAGTGAAACGAAGATAAAAGCTCCAGATTCGACTGGGTGGAGAGAGAGACTTGGAGCCAAAGACCTGTCTCGTCAAGGAGCGCAAACCAACGCGCAAAGTCCTCGGCAGCAGTGGCTTTTGGCCAACCATCGAACAAAGACGGTCACCGCATTGCAGTGGCAATCTACAGTTGTCATTATAGCATGCCTGAAGATCATCTGAAAATTAGTTTTCCTGAATGACGAATATTCAGCCTCGCGTTGGCTGGCCCGGGACGCAGTGGTAATGTTTTACACGTAAACAGACTCAGTTCATGCAAAACTGCATCGCAAAACGCTAGAGAGCTCTTACCGTGGCACCCTGTTGCAGGGAACCACACATTATCTTAACAAATATTCATTACCGCGCCTGGTATACAGGTCGTGGGTTCAATCCTGACCCTGACACCCGTATATTCGGAGTTTGCGGTATCTCTGTCCCTGTGGCCACGTGGATTTTCCTCCGGGTCCTCCGGGTTTTCCCTCCACATTTAAAAAGTGATTTTAGAGTATTTGACTGCTTTAAATTTCCACATGATGATGTCACTTTGTTGAGCTGTCATTAATGGCCAGGTGGCTTCTGAAAAAGAGCTCTATAGTTCAGTGGGCTATACCTGGTGAAGTACATTTTTTAAAATTAATTCGTTTATGTTTGGGCAATCCATTAAAATGTAGGTGTCTACAAGATAAGAGATACTTATCTTCAGGGGTTGCATCTACAACTATCATTTTCCTCGAGCGGCGTATCACTAACCTGGTGCCAAGGTCACCACCATCACACACAGAGCCCCAACATAATCATACCAAACCAAACCACAGCGGCTTTCAAAGCATGCACTGTATAGTCCGCTGCACCTTCGGCGCAACGCGGCCGAGGATTTGAGAGCATTTGGAGGCTTTAACTGCTCAACTCCACAGAGGGAAGAGACAAAGGGGAAGGAAAATGTTCGCAGCTTTGCGGCGTCTCCTCGCCGCACCGGATTAGCGAGGAACACTGGGAGGACGAGGCGATTGTTTTTACCAGTTGTGCAGGCCTGCTGGCAAACGTGCAATGCACTTGCACGCAGCAACGGAACATTAATTCGGCAATAACGCCACGCCGAATGCAATTTACTTAAAGGAAGAGGATATTTCCAAATACGAGCGTTACTGCTACTCGCCATTACTCCATGATTGCATTTGGTTGGGAAGCGGTGTGTGATCTTGTGGTGATGCCGGGTGAGCTCGTGGTAGTGCTGGGTGGGATAGTGGTAGTGCTGGGTGGGCTAGTGGTAGTGCTGGGTGGGATAGTGGTGGTGCTGGGTGGGATAGTGGTGGCGCTGGGTGGGATAGTGGTGGTGCTGGGTGGGATAGTGGTGGTGCTGGATGGGATAGTGGTGGTGCTGGGTGGGATAGTGGTGATGCTGGGTGGGATAGTGGTGGTGCTGGGTGGGATAGTGGTGATGCTGGGTGGGATACTGGTGGTGCTGGGTGGGATAGTGGTGGTGCTGGGTGGGATAGTGGTGATACTGGGTGGGATAGTGGTGGTGCTGGGTGGGATAGTGGTAGTGCTGGGTGGGTTAGTGGTGGTGCTGGGTGGGATAGTGGTGGTGCTGGGTGGGATAGTGGTGGTGCTGGGTGGGATAGTGGTGGTGCTGGGTGGGATAGTGGTGTTGCTGGGTGGGATAATGGTAGTGCTGGGTGGGATAGTGTTTTTGCAAGACCACCGTGCATCGATGCCACGTTTTTTTCCAAACGGAAACATTTCGAAACTGCAGCATCTGACAAGCCACACAGGGCCACCCTGCGGACACCAACATTGTCCTGCGGACGACAACTTGGGTCCCAACCGCTCTGCAGGTAGCGCTGGAGCTCTCACGACACTGGAGCGCGCTGGGGCGCGCGTAACGTGGAGGACGTTCCCGCCGCGTGGCCCAATAGCCTCCGGTGATGCAGCTGCCTGCGAAAACAATCTTTGTGGGGACTGAATGCACCTGCCTCCTGTTCATATATTTATTGAATCCAACAGGCCCCCCCTCCTACTCTTTGAACAAGCTACGAATGGGCACACCGTTGCGATATAGCGTGGTGATGTTAAATTATTTATTTAAAGAAATAAACAAAAAAAACCCTGCAAGGCTTTTGATTTAAAGATATTGAACGAGCAGGTCGATAGTAAATAAATGTATAAACACGCGGCTGGAGGTGGGGGTCGATGAAGTAGAGAGAGCTATCACTTGTCATCAGATGCATCCGTTAATGTTTTGTGCTTCGCTTATTATACGACGTTTTCTTTTGTCGTGTCACCAAACGTGCGCAACTTGAAACGTCACTCCAACAGACGACGCCTTCGTGGAATTCTTACAAACGAGTGAGACATCTGGGGATCTCGTCGCACGCCTTAATTAAATCCACGGGGGCAAAGATCTGAAATATAAATCTGCTCATTTACATGAGGAATTGTCGTTGTAAAAAAAAACAACCGCGGTAAATTAATTCATTACTCCACCTGTCATTAAATCGTGTAATTGATTTAACCTGATGCAGACGCAGAGCGACAACCACAATTTCACATTCAGGTGGTCAAGTCAGATGACCACTTCGCCCGGGAGGGTCCTTCAATGTTTAGTCAGAGGATTCCTCGTCCTGGGGCCGATCTGGCACGTCGCTGCTTGGCCCTGAAGAGGGCCCTTGGCGTGGCCTGTGGTGTTGTTGCTACTCTGGAGACGGGGAGATCGATGACCGACGTTGAGTCGCCGCGTTGATGGCATTCGTCGTGATTTTTTCACTTAACAGGATGGGGGTCGCGTGAAGGGCAGTTGGCGTATGTGACGTGGAAGTCTGGAAAATCACTTAGCAAGAAAGTATGTTTTAGATGCAAACGGAAGGGGGGCCTTGCGATCAATGGGACGTGGGGGGGTTGCAACCTGCAAGAGTACAGGACAAAGACACGCACATTTCAGTGGCACCCAAAGTTCAGCCACTAAGTGGGAGAGCTGAGGCGAGATTGTGGAAGACTGTAAAATGAGACCTTGGAGTTTGGGGCTTTGCTGTGAAATGCTTGTGACATCTGGAGCACTTAAGTGATGGTCTCTCCTGTGGTTGCATCGTTCATCTTGGTCACGATAGTCTAGATCTTGAGTCATAGCTATGTCTACATTCATTGCTTCCCTAATAAGAGGTTTTTTTGGATTAGATCACGTAAATATATAAATGTGTCGTTAAACCCGCCACCACCCGACACAGCCAACCAGTAAGGGTTGTCACGTAAACAGAACGTGCCAATTCGTCACTAGTACAGCACGCCGGTGTGTTGGAGAGCCAAGGCACAACATTTACAATCTGAGTACGACGTTTCGCCAGTAATTACAACTAGCTTCATCAGGCGACAGACAGATTTGTGGAGAAGTCCACCTACGAAAACCTACGTGTTAAACATTGCTTCCCTGCCACGGGTTTACTTAGAATAAAAAACAAATTTCCATGAAATTCCTAGCATCCTGCAAATGCACATTTTTTTCAAAGGCAAAAGATTGTCTGTTTATTTGCTTTTTTAAAGTCTCTACAGTCTCTTAATCTTAAAAGCTTTTTTTTTGTTACAGTCCAGCTCTCTGACCCATGAAGCAACACAAACGCCTCACACCCGTCTCTTAATGTGAAAGTTGAGCTCTCTACTCTAGCAAAGTGGCTTATGTAATTCATAAAACCCATATCTGCAAACACAACACATCTCTTGACCTTCTCAGAACCTCCTGTATTATTCACATTGCCGCCTGAATACACAGTTCTCCACTCACTCTTCATTTCTTACTTCCAAACGCAAAGCAGCGGCAGCAAGCAGCAGCAAGCAGCAGCAGTAGTAGTAGCAGCAGCAAGCAGCAGCAACAGCAGCATGCAGCAAGCAGCAGCAAGCAGCAGCAAGCAGCAGCAAGCAACAGCAAGCAACAGCAAGCAGCAGCAAGCAACAGCAGCAAGCAACAGCAAGCAACAGCAAGCAGCAACAGCAAGCAGCAGCAAGCAACAGCAGCAGCAAGCAACAGCAGCAGCAAGCAGCAGCAAGCAGCAGCAGCAAGCAGCAGCAAGCAGCAGCAAGCAACAGCAGCAACAGCAGCAGCAGCAAGCAGCAGCAAGCAGCAGCAGCAGCAGCAAGCAGCAGCAGCAGCAAGCAGCAGCAGCAGGCAACAGCAGCAAGCAGCAGCAGACAACAGCAGCAAGCAACAGCAGCAGGCAACAGTAGCAACAAGCAGCAGTAGCAAGCAGCAGCAGCAGCAAGCTGCAGCAGCAAACAGTAGCAACAAGCAGCAAACAGTAGCAACAAGCAGCAGTAGCAAGCAGCAGCAGCAAGCTGCAGCAGCAAACAGTAGCAACAAGCAGCAGCAGCAAGCAACAGCAGCAGCAGCAAGCAACAGCAGCAACAGCAGCAACCCTCCCCCTATCCGTTGCCAGGCCCGGTGCCCAAGGCTGGCAGTGTGCTCCCCGTCGTTAGTGTTGCAGTGGAAGAGAACGCGGCCTCGTCTCCAGTGAAACACTCACAGCTCTCACCCCCATCGTCACCCGGCACAGCCAATTAGCAAAGGGTTGTCACGTATCTTCTTGGTTCTTTCGGTAAAGTCACGTAGAAGGGAAATAATAAAATAATAAAAATAAACCATAATACAATAATTATTTGCCTTCTACGTGACTTTACCGAAAGAACCAAGAAGATGAATCCCTGCAGTCACGAAAGCTTTCAATCGAAGGGTTGTCACGTAAGCAAAAAACGTGTCCGATCAGTTACTCCTTCGGGAGCAGCGGCATGTTGGAGAGTGAAACTCACGACATTGTTAGCTGATGAAGCTGGCTGTAATCAGCAGCGAAACGTCGAACTCAAATTGTAAATGCTGCGGGTTTTACCCTCAAACACACACCGGTGTGCTGAAGTAGTAACTCATCGGCACGTTTGCTTTTGGTGACAAACCTTATCGATTGGATGTGTCGGATGGTTGTGGATTTGACGACACATTCTGATTTACGTGATCTAACTCAATAATGAAATCGGGAAGTCAGAATAATGATCTTTTAACTGAAGTTAGAATAAAGGATTGGGGAAGTGGTTCAACCGTGGCTAATTGTTCAGTTCGACGTGTCCGCGCGCCAACGATGATTATACGCTTATCGTTTTTTACTTTTCACTTTCCCTTTGCAATTTTTCATATCGTTGGGTTTTGTAAATTGTAGTGGTGTGACTTGGAATGTGATGAGAAGCCGTGACCAAAAATAGATTTGGCGACAGTTTGCATAATGGATAAAATGTTGAAAGTTCCACTGTACTTATAACAAACGAAAGGCAATCGCCAGGAAAACAAAGCATGATAAAATGATCACTTCTACATTTTAAATATATATAGAAAACACCTGAGGCGGCCCCTTGTCCAGTTATCGGATGTACTAATAGAGTGAAATCTATCTGATGGGCCAAGGTTGTCCCGAACCATTTAGAATGGAAAATTAACGTAACAAAGAACCACACAAGCCAAAACTCGTAGTGGTTCGTTGACGATGTCAAAACTTACGCACGTGCTCATCTGCTCTCTCCGCGCAGGTGCAACGGACGGCTTCACTCGGTCGCTGTCTGCCGAATTGGGCCCTCGATGCTGGGAGTCGATCTGCTTAAAGTGTGAAACCTCTCACGCCTACAACGGGGCTATTTTTCTGACGTCAGTGGTCACCTGTCCGAGACGTGCGGCTCGCTGGCACGTGACGACGCGGTTTTAACTTCTACGTGACTTTACCGAAAGAACCAAGAAGATGAATCCCTGCAGTCACGAAAGTTTTAAATCGAAATTGACTGGACATTTTTTGACAAAAGTAGCTCATCCTATTCCTCCAGCCTTGTTTAAGATTCTTTATTCTGACTCAAGGGGTCTACACGAGGCTTAGGATTCAAACCCAGCCTCACAACAGTGACTGCTCATTGGCTTTGACAGGGACAAAGCTTTAATCCGAGTCCCCCAAGTGACTCAGGCGCATCTGGGCTCTTTGTACCTAAATATGTACGATTAAACGGCACACAATATGCTCTGAAGGGCATGCTGACATTTCTGGCATGAATTTATTTATTTCATTGTTACATTTGTATACATATATATCTAAAGTTATGACCACGTATATCCCGCTTGATATTGGAGTCATGTATTCACAAGATGAAGAATCGTCCCTTCTGTAACAGCTGCTGAGTCACCACACACACGCGCACACTCGGACATTGTCACTCCAGGGAAAGGCCCTGGAAGATGGGCCTGCATGACCACTTCAATGAGTGTCAATTCAATAGGCCTCTGTCTAATCCAGCACCAGAGGGCAACTAATGCTCCAATCAAGGGCAATTCAACTGCTTATCCCTCGTCTCATGCATTAAACACATCGATCCCATTACTCATAACTGAATAAAGCCAAATTATAATGAAACATCTAATGAATTATAAGACCCTTTTTATTTTTTTATTATTTCGTACAGACGTCGAGAAGCGTGCACTCGCTTCGCACGCGAGAGACGTCGTCTCTCGCACGCGACTTTGCCACTTTGCCACTCACGTTCTCGGCCGTGCCCTGCTTGGCAGGCGCCTGTGATCACGGAGCCCGCCCGAGAGAGTTGCGCGCAGCGTCGGTGACATTTCTCGTTTTCACGCGGCATCAACGCGAGCACAGCTCAACGCGTGGCTAAAGTTGCGCGCATTTTTTGTCAATTATTATTTATATTTGTTCTTCTTTCTTCCCCGGCGCGGTGCACGCGGCCTTTAGGTGAGGCTCGGAAGGGGGGGGGGGGGCTCGTCAAGCAAATCTCCTCCAGGTCGATGTGGGTATTTTGCAAAAGGCTGCGTATGTGACGAGCTGACAGTGTTTTCCGCTCCGTGCCAACACGTGAGAAAAACCGAGCAAATGCTTCGCGTCTTAAATATGTAGCGTGTATTCATTGATCATTCATGCCCGGGCCAATTATTGCTCTGCGCCAGTTTTACCAAAGTCCCAGTACAGGTGTCTCTTATTGATACGGCGTGATTCGCGAGAATGTGTCGTGGTACTCTGCGCGTACGACGGACTGCTCTCTTCTAAAGGAATACGAGATTTCCATCACTGACTCAGGGCTTCCACAAAACAAAGTTGACCATGCTGTGGTTTTTAACCGTACATACACACACACTTCCAACAACAGCAGTCGTTACCACGAAAAACGAATTGGCAGTGCCCATTGTGGTGCTTTGAGGTCACACAAAGCTGCAAAAGTTCACTGGCAGGAGGCCATGGGTGAACAAGATTAATGCACCACCTGTGCCCCCGGAGAGTTTTACACTGTTGCTGCGTTTTAGCCGCCCTGCACTCTGCTCATTGTTGTGAGCATAGCTCCTCTGCCCTCCGTTGCTGTTGGGGGTCGACTGCCTCCAACTGCCCAGTAACGTCCTTTATGAGCCTCCTTCACAGAGGCCGATTTTGTCCCCGTTGGTTCCAGTCAATGGCAAGTCAAATCAGCTCCAAATCCGCCCGGACTAAATCGGGCCATTTCTTCTCTAGCCTGTACTGTGTACGTTTAGCCCCATTTATCCAACCAAATAGAATCTCTTTGAACGTGCAGTGGCAGGTCATGCGGGCTACATTACCCCGTATCCGTGAAGAGGTCTCACCTCAATAAAGGTGAGCTGCATTGTATTTTCATCAACTTCATAATGATGCGTGGAAGCTGCCTGACCCAGTCGCTTCATACGAACCACCGGGTCTTTTCGATGACAGTTACGCCCTCCCTGATCTATTCCTGCGAAACAAGGAACCCCGTGTGCCAACACTTGTGCCAGCTTGAAGTATTCAGGCTGACCTGCCCACGACACATCCTGGGTGTAAGCAGGTAGAATAGTGCGAGAAGCTCAAAGATACTGGAAGAATCTGGACAGAGTCCCACAAGCACAAACACGCATACACATACATATGTACAAAGACAAAGATTCCCCGTATAGCCTTAACACACTTTTGGGGCAAGTGCTGTGAGAGCCAGCAGGTATGAAGGCTGGTATGGCACACAAAGGCATGGGTGGCGAACATTATGCCCGGCCGCCTTCGTCTCCCAGTGGCGATGTTTTTAACCTGCCCCAGGTATTCATTTGAGGCCGAGTCGACCTAGGGGAGGCCCAGAACCAGTTCAAATAATTGTCACTGGTGTTGGCCGTGAGCAGGAATCAAACCCGGAAGGCCAGGCTTGCAGCGCAGCGCGCAAACCGCTACACTACTGCTCCCCACATGAGCAAACAAAGACATACACACAAACAGTGAAACCAACACCCGCAGGCTTGCAAGAACGTTACTTCTTACGTAATATGTCCACCATTCGGCTTAACAAAAGTTACCTTCACCATTCTGCACTTATTCTTTCGCATGGCAATGAATGTGACATTTGCAGCATTATAAGAGTGTGGATATCGAGGTTATGAAGCCAATCAATAGCCTCTGTGGAGGCTTGGTGGATGCCAGTGATATCGCCCAGGAATTGGCGGCGCGGATAGTGTTGGCTCATGCGGCCGTCTGGAACGCTCTTCTTTCAGATAATAGGAAGCCAATGGAGCCTATGCACTTTTAAATCTAAATTGAAAACTCATTTATGCAGAACTGCTTTTCGTGCTTAGTTTGTTGTCCTTCCCCTGCACCTCTGATTAGCGCGGTTAGCTGCGTACGTTAGCTGCATACGGTGCGAAATAAGTTCAATATACATACAGGGGGAGCCGCGCTTTGCGGTCGGATAGACCGGCGACAATGCCGCTGTTCCACGGGCACGTGCATTTTCCACGAGGCTCACTCACCTCCATTGCGAAGTGTGGTTAAGTAATACTATGATAAAACTAAATTGATAAAAATGCGCATATTTCACGAAAAGGTCTCAATGTTCGATCGAGATCTCGGGAGGCGTGGAGATAGAGCTCAAAGTCCCTCAAATGCGAGCCTGGACAGATCAGGGCCTGGACAGGGGAGAGCCTAGATAGGTCAGGGCCTGGACAGGTGAGAGCCTGGACAGGCAAGAACCTGGACAAGTGAGCGCCTGAACAAGTGAGAGCAGCGACAGGTGGAAGTCTGGACAGGTGAGAGCTTTGAGCTGCTGCTTGAAGGCAGATGGTGCTTGGATGCCGCTGTGCAGCAGTGGGAGAGAGTTTCTGGATGACTGCCGGTGCAGCTACGGAGAAACGCCACTCGGCCAGGCACGTGCTCCGTATGACGTGGCATTGGCAGTCCTTTGTACTGCAGTGGATTGAAAAATGGCTGCAAGTTAAAGTGTATTTCATTTAATATTATTTTCCCATAGATGATTCTAGGGGCTGGGGATCACTACCCATGACCTCCACTGCCATCATACACTTGCTGGTGGGATGACCTGCAGCTGTTCTGATGGGAACATAGGACCACAGAAGTCAGGGCAGGTGGCAGAGGTGCCTGGATCCAGCCACTTGGGAGGCAGGCAAGAGACACTCGCTGATGGGGAAAATCCGATGGTGCTTGTAAGGATACAGTACAGCAAATGTTTCTGACATGCGGAGAATCAGGGCTTTCCTGTGCACTTCAGGCATATTGCCGATTGCAACAAATACTGACAAAGGAGTTGTGCCAGATGTCACGAGTGCACCGTGAGCTTCACCGATGTTAAAGTCAAACCAGAGGCCAGCGTTTAATGATTTGATGATGCAATTTCAATTGCAAATAAACCACAGACACGGAGAGTGCTTAAGCATGCGTACAATGTGTGTGCGTGCTTTACTTCTCATGGACTTAACGTGCACACAGCTTGGCACAGGCGCTGTGGTTACGTCACAGCCACTGAGTGGCGAATGGCGGTTGTTGTTGTTTACTGCGGCGGTACAGAGGTTAGCGCACTGCGCTACCAACCCGTTGAGTTCGATTCCTGCTCACCGTCAATATCTAAATCGGTCCCGAGCCTTCCCATGGTCAACTTAAATGAGTTCCCAATGCGGGGTGTTAAACGTCACCACTCGGGAGACAGAGGTGGTTGGGAACGGTGCTGGACACACCATCGCCTCGTACAACATGCCGGCCTTCGTTGGGGCTCGTGAGAAGCACTTGTCTCAACAGCCTGAAAAGGCTATACAGGGGACCTTTGCCTTCACGTGTATACATCTGTTAGAGCGTGTGTGTGTGTGTCCGTGATATGTCTGAGTATTTAAGTGCATGCGCACACGTATGTGTGTGCATGGGTCCATGCTAAGTTAGTTCTGAAATATGCAATTTTCAACTCATTTATTAAGCTGTTTGCTTGGGCATAAAATCTGATTTAAGACTGTATCATTGTTACCTTGCAGTGGGGTTTTGTTCTGTTTTGATTTACGGCTTCCATTACAGTTTCTCAAGAAAAATAAGCAAACTGCAAAGTAATTTTAACCCAATCCATTTAAAAATTTTTTTTTAACTCACCAATTACCAAAAGCGCAAACCTCACAGCGTGGCGGAAGGTGTGCCAACGAGGAAACGACCGCTTCATTATCTCTCTCTCACGCCAATGCTTCATTATTAGTTTCCAAGAGCAGCGAAAAACTCACGCGATCTATAGCTCACACGCGCCCATTCAAAAACGAGGTGGTCAGGTGACTTGGAGGGCTGCGTCGCAGAATTGACCCAAAAACACCGCTAAGGTCATCACTTTGCTTTCCGGATTGAGCCGCAACACGTGCTTGAACTCAGGTTCTGTCACGTCGTAGTGAGCGATGGATTCTCGTGCTATGAGAGAGGGCGGGGCCGATCTGGTGGATCGCGTGAAAATAAATGTGTCGTTAAGCCCGCCACCACCCGACACAGCCAATGAGTAAGGTTTGTCATGTAAACCAAAATGTGCCAATTAGTTGCAAGTTCAGCACACCAGTGAGTTGGAGAGTGAACCCACAACACACAAGCGGCGTGCTGAACTCATAACTAATTGGAACGTTTTAGTTTACGTAACAAACCTTACCAATTGGCTGTGGCGGGTGGTGGCGGGTTTAACAACACATTTATATTTATGCAATCTAACCCAAAATAAACCTTAATGATGGACAATATTCGTCGTGAAAGCCTACTCCTACGTGTTAAACAGATCTGGTGGACCAAGCAGATTTAAACCTGTGCGACACCTAACCCTGCTGGGTCAAGAGGTAGCCAGGAAATGGCGGTACAGCGAGTGGGTTCATAACCTGCCTTGCGCAGACCTGTGCTGCTGTTGTAGGCAGCAGTTTTCCTTGTCCGGCTGCACGGGTTGCTTCCCACCAGGCAGAACACTCTCTAGAAAGGAAGGAGTTAACATTTTCCAATTCCAGAAACCCCAAGAAAAGTCTTGAGACTCAACGATGCTCTACTGGATAGATTACGGAACGTTTGCCGCGTTGCTTTTCACTCACTGCGGCATTTTCTAGCCGCGGGGCCAAAAACAAGACTTTATTTTCTTTGTAACCAGCAGCCTGAACTGAACGTTCCTTTGGACGTGACCCTTGCATCTGCCTAGTATGATAGCACGTGGGGGGTTGGGAGGTGTGATGCCAGTGCGATGCATGAACCCGACCCAACACTGTCGGTTGCGGTTAGGTCATCAAGCAGATGGACGCGGTGACGTCACCGCCCCATGGACACGTGGCCGCATGCCAGTAATCCAGCCAGGCTGCCAGGAATCCAGCCAGGAATCCAGCCAACAAAACTTTTTTCTAATCCACAAGGATATGATACGAAGTACAAAGCTTGCAGTAAGTGCTGCCCACCTCTGGCTGAGAGGCATATGAAGTGATGAAGGGGTGCTACGGTGGTGAGATGTTAACTACCTCGCCTGGTATACAGGAGATCACGGGTTCGATCCCAACCCTGACACCTGTATATTTGGAGTCTGCGCGTCTCTCTCCCTGTGGTTGCATGGATTTTTCTCCGGGCCCTCTGGGTTTTCCCTCCACATTTAGAATCAGTATTGGCTGCTGTACATTTCCACATCATGAGAGGCCACTATGTTTGCGCTATCATTGGCTGCCAGGTCGCTTCTGAAAAAGAGCTACATAGCTCAGTGTGCCTTACCTGGTGATATAAAAAATAGTGAAATAGTTTTAATGGACTCCAGAAGTAGGTGATTGTTGTCATTTCCAAACAAGACGGGTTACGCTGGCCTCCCACCCCAACAGTGTTCAGTCGGGCTGGGGGGGCAGTTCTACGTGTGACCACGAAGTTCGTGAATAACAGCAATCCCCTTGTTATTCACGAACTTGCTATTCGCGATTTTGTCTATCCACGAATCGCATTTGCAACTCTACACGAGAGAGAGAGAGAGAAAGTGATGAGATGAATTGATGAGAGAGAAAGTGATGATAGAGAGAGAGTGATGAGAGAGAGTGATGAGAGAGAGTGATGAGATGAAGTGATGAGAT
>CM025645.2:3079009-3102031 GCA_014621495.2 Entosphenus tridentatus
GAGATTGAGTGGTAAGAGAGAAAGTGATGAGATTGAGTGGTAAGAGAAAAAGTGATGAGAGATAAAGTGATGAGATGAAGTGATGAGATGGAGTGGTAAGAGAGAAAGTGATGAGAGATAAAGTGATGAGATAAAGTGGTAAGAGATAAAGTGATGAGAGATAAAGTGATGAGAGATAAAGTGATGAGATAAAGTGGTAAGAGATAAAGTGATGAGATAAAGTGGCAAGAGATAAAGTGATGAGAAAGTGATGACATGAAGTGTTAAGAGAGAAAGTGAAAAGAGATAAAGTGATGACAGATAAAGTGATGACAGATAAAGTGATGAGATAAAGAGATGTGTTATTACGATACTTTTCATGTATTCGACAGCTTACTTACATAATAATTCAAGTAAAATTGATTAAAGAGATTAATTGCCTTCATAGGCCAATATCACTATCTGCAAAATTTGCTGTTCGCGAGCATCATCTCCTGAACGCAATCCCTTGCGAATACTCCGAGGGATTATCACAACTGTATTACGAGGGGGGGGGGGGGGCACGCGCACTGTAAGCGCGCTTAGCCCCCCCTAACTATTCCAGGCTTTAAAAAAAAAACCCCAGGGCACTGCCACTCCATGCAATGCCCCATTTCAAGTAGAATGCGTTCCGTGAATATTGATTTGGCCATGCATTAGTCACTCTGCCAGTCGATGCATTACTCATGCCATATGGGCTGCATCTGCATTAATAACTTATACACAAGTGCAATTGGCTCCACGACAGCACTCCCCGCATTGCTCGTTTCCAGCGCAATATAATGAAAGGGATATTCGCTGCCTCGTGTGTGTGTGTGTGAGCTAATACACGCACACGCACACAGCACGTACGTGAAATACAGTGAGAGTATCACCATAATGTGGATTGCTCACTTAAGCTGGCACATGACCCTGTCTCAAAGCACAAGAGTTTTCATTTTCTCTCCTGCAAGATATGAATCTGTAAAAACTGCAAACAGAACCATCTATTCACCGTAAAGTCTTAACACAAGACAATATAAAATAAGTATCTTTAAAACGTCTACTGTGTTTTAATATATATTAGAACGATTGTCATCGTTTTTTTAATGTAAATGTTTAAGGTGTTTAAAATGGTTGGCAAGACCACCCCAAACACATTTGTCTTCTTCACATTATGGCACACGAAACTCTGCTAAAATAAAACCAACACACCCAAAAGACCAACGTAAACACGCACACGTGTTGTGTGTGTGTGTGTGCGCGTGTGCGTACATCTCGGTCATCTCGGTCAGTCGACCCGTGGCACCTGGGTCTGCACCCTGACCTCCTGCCAGCGGGCGTTCGACACTTCACGTGGCCTCAAGGTGCACATGGCCTGGCACAAGCGTCGTGGTGACGTCACCGCCACTTAGTGGCGAATGGCGGTTGTTGTTGTTGTTGCGTACATCTCGCGTTCAATCGCACAGACTACGACCAAGGTGCCGTTGCGCGAGCGCCTGTCAAGGCTGGCTCGACGCGCGAGCGGGGGGGGGACAGATTCAAGTTTCAAGTTTCATTTATTAGGTAGAGCCCTGTGAGCCATGCGGCTCTTGAGTCGGGTGCAACCGCAACAAACAAAATATGAACACAGAACATCCCAAAGCGATGACGAGTAACAGAAACATCCTGGAATAAACCAGCAAATATCTCCCCCGCCCCCCCCCCCCCAAAAAAAAAGTATTAAAACGCTGTGTGGAAGAGTGTCGTTTTGGTGCAAGCCAACAACAACAACCACAAGACAATTTAGATTAACCATATGTTTTCAAATCACTCAAATAAAGCTATAAAAACAATGTAACAACAGTAATCATAGGAACTGTGATTTAAATTTAACAATAAACGATATACATAACACGTATGACCAAACCTGCAGCCATAGCTGGCAGCATGACACTCCCAGTGTATGATGCACGCTTGGCCCCCCTAACAGAGCTGGAATCGGCGGTGCAGCGTTTCACGCCACCGCACCGTGACGTGGGTGAACGCCCGGTTGGATTTCCTGGCCCGTGCGCATCCATGCACAGGATCAGAATGTTTATTCGGACTGGAGGAGGAATCCAGAAATCAGACTATCTATTTACACTGGAGGAATGGGACGAGCGATTTGAAGCTCTTGTTTCACAGGTGTTCAGTCGGGGGTGGGTCAGAACGTCCCAGCAACAAACAATACGGAAACACGATTGGAGTGCAAAGAAAATCGTAAAAACAATAAGAAATAAAACTAAACTATTGTATTTTACCAGCCTACGAAGCTATGAGCGCTTCTCTTTTCAGAAGGCACCTGGCCACGAATGACAGCTTAACGAAGTGGCGTAGCCAATGAGCTGCGAAGCTCTTTTTCGCAGATGTCAAGGAGAGGGGGGGCGGTGGTCAGCAAGTTGCAGCGATGCAACATCAATACTTGGGATCGTTCACAGCCATTTGTTAATCCACCGCTCGATGAAAGGCCAACCACATGCCACGTCAGTCGGTGGGGGCTGTTTGACCCCATGCCTTTCCATTCTGGCTTTTCGGGGGTGGGTGAATGTGCGCGATATAAATGCGAAATAGATTAGAATGGGCTCTGGCATCATTCGTCATTCCTTTTTGTGCTTAGTTTGTCCTTTCCCCGCAACTCCGATTAGCACGGTTGGTTACATACGGTGCGAGAGAAGTTCAAAATGCGTACCTGTCAACGCCGATACGGGCACAGGGGAAGTTGCTGGAGCCAGCACAACGGACATCGTGGTCTCCCGAGTGATTATGCTGACACGGTGAACCAATGACACAATTTTTAGGCCGAGTTGACCGGGGAAAAGTTCAGAGCGGCTTCAGATATAAAATAGCCAGAGGTCATGATGTGCACTGCGGGCAAGATTCGTGTACAAACCACTTGCAGCATCACTCTTCTACCTACTCTAAAAGCACAGACACACGACGTACACCAACGTAGATATAATTCATTCATAAGGCAAGCGCACGTCTTCAGTGTTTCACAACCCACGATGCTGCAATGCGGCTCCACACTCGCGCCGAGAGATTGAGATATCCTCGCTTCTGGTGCAAAAGTTTACTGGTTTGCCCATGTTTGTTTATTGTAGTACAGAGTTAGACTGATGGCCTTAATCTAAGTTGTCTTGTGGTTGTTGTTGTTTGACTTGCATCCCACTGGGATTTTTGCACACAGCGTTGGTGTACGGTGTTTTTTTCTGAAATATTTTGCTGTCTTTTTTTGTTTGCACTCAGTCACATATTCACTTTAAGATGTTTTTTGTTCATGTTTTTGTTTTTTGTTTGTTGCGGTTGCACCCGATTCAAGAGCCGAATGGTTCACAGGGCTATACCTAATAAATTAACCTGAATGAACTTGAACTTGAACAACTTGAACTACTTCCAGGCGTCTGGAATGGGCCACCTTTCTCATTGCTCCCGTGGGCCCAACCACACCCACAGCGATGAAGATTTCGCAAAGATGGTCTCTCAGAGCTGCTGGGCTCTAAACAGTCGAGATGCTGAAACACACACCACCCACTTTTGGAGCATTGGCCACATGTTGATGCAGGTGTGACGCACAGCAAAGTCGCCGGTCCCCATCGCTGGTCGCGCAGTCATGTCGCAGGCCTCACTCATGGAGCTCATTGGCTGCACGGTACCCGGCTGAAACACTGTGGGCCTCTTGCAGGGTTCGTTGGCCACACGGTAACACCGTGGACCTCTCGCAGGGCTCGCTGGCCACACTGTCGCGTCGTGGGTCCCTCTCGCTGGCCACATGGTGACACCGTGGGTCACTCGCGCAGGGCTCGCTGGCTTCTATCGGAAGGTAACCACGTGGGTTCCTCTCGTTGCTTGCTTCGTTAATTCACGCCGCTGTGCACTCTCTCCCGGCAAGTCTTCTTTCTTTCTTTCTTCTCTTTAATGTTTTATTTTCCCTTTTCTCACTCTCTCTCTTGCTCTCTCTTTCCTCTGCATTTATTTCCTGCCTTTGATCACAACTGGGCTCTCCGATACATCCAGAGTAATTCGTTTTTGATAGAAACACGGTACAGTATGGCTGAAACTATGCACTACCAGAAGGCCGGGGGTTTGGCTGATGGGTTATGTAAACACATGCTTGCACAAAGTGGCCTACTCTTTAACAATGACGTAACGGGATTCTATTTTGTTTACCGTCCACTGTGAAGCGGTTAATACACACATCGCAGTATCAACCAGGGCGGCCGCGGATTAAAACCGCGAACCTCTGCAACAAATGGCGGCGGCGCGCTTCCGCGAAGGCCGTGCCCAACGCACCGTTTGGTGGGAGCATTTTAGTGTTTTACCCAAAGCGATTGGCCAGTTGTTTTTTTCACTAACGCCCCTACAATCTGTAAGTAATGTATTTGTGGCAGAAAGTGTTTTGGAGGCGAAGGTCGGCGCTGGATCTCGCGTGTGTTTTTGGAGACTCCCAAACGCACAGGGGCCGTGTGTTGGCCAGGAGATGGCAGCACAGCAAAAAAGTCGATTTCCGAGCTCAACTTGTGCCAGATCTTTGTGAGGCCATCCCCTCATACGTGTGGGGAAGGGGGGGTGTCTCCAGGCACTCCAGTTTCCCCTCTCATTTCAAATAACGCCTGAAGTTGAATTAGCCAGACGAGGTCTTGAGGCAGGACCCTCCTGAAAGTGTTTTGATTCTCAGAAAAAAATATATATCCTGCAAAAGTAAATACGTTGTAATATACAGGGTTATTTATTTCATTTATTTTAACACTGGCATTGAAGAATATAAAAAATTTTAAATTAATATTGTAACGATTATCATTATTAACATGTATTTATCTGCTTACTGTGGGGTCAGCTCACATCCGTCGTTTATACAACTCGAACAAGGACCCTGAATGCATTGAAATGAGACAACATTCTTGATGAATATTCGAAAATTACACCCACTGTAATTTTAAAAAAAATCTCAAGAAAAGTCATGCATGAATGCGAATGGAAGTCAGTTTGAACATTTGTTGAAATAAATGAAATAACCCTTGTGTGCCCTGACTTTTGTTCATGTTAACTCCCTCGCCTGGTATGCAGGAGGTCGTGGGTTCGATCTCAACCCTGACGCCTGCTGTATATTTGGAGTTTGCGTGCATCTCTTCCCGTGGTCGCGTGGATTTTTCTCCGGGTCCTCGGTTTTCCCCTTCACATTTAAAAAAAGTGTCAAAAAGTATTTGGTTGCTATAAATGTCCACATGATCATTTGAGGCCAGGTCACTTGGAAAAATGAGCTTTACAGCTCAGTAGGACGTGCATGATAAAAACAAAATAACTTATTTACCCATGTAAAGCCACACTCAGCCTGAAGATTATTTTTCAGGAGAGTCCTGCATTATGATGATTGGCCAACTCTAATCACACTGGATGTTTTAGCCATGGAAGAAAACTGGAAAACCCATAAGAAACCCTTATATAGAACAGGGGGAGAAAACACAAACACCACGCGGAAAGGCGCCCAGGTCAGAAATTGAACCAAGACCCCTTCTTGCTGCGAGACAACACGTGGCACCACTGCACCACACTGCCACCCTTGTATTGGCCACGGTCTTGAACCCACAGCGATGTTACTGGAGCGTGATTGATCGCTTGATAGGAATGGGGGGAACAACCAGATCCCAGTGCATACGGTTGTGGTGGGGGGGGGCACACTCCACAGGCGTGTTTTCGCACTTGATTGGCCTTGCTGCCATTACCAGATCCTACAGCCGCACACGCACGGAGGCAGCCTTGTAACCTCAAACATTATTCACACGTTATAATGAGCACATTCCACGCGACTCGCTCGCTATCGGACGGCTTCAAACGGAAACAAATGCATAATGCATTTCGGGACGACCCAACAAGCCGCACGCGCCACGGCGGCTCCCCCAAGCACTTCAAGGCGGGGGGGGGGGGAGAGAGTCTCAAGATGTCGCGCGTCTTCGCAGACACAGCTCTCGGTGACGGCGGCGGCGGCGTCATCGCGATGGGAACGTTGCGATGGCGGTTGTACGAAACGGCGGGACCTTAAACTTTGCCCTCGCCGACTTTGCCCACGGTCCTTCTCTCTTGCACCGGGCATGACTTGTTGAACTCGGCGAATACAAAGGTGGCGATACAGCCCGGCGGCAGTGCATTCGACGCTTGTTGCAGAGGGGGCTTTTTTTTTGCTTCGAATTTAGCAGGCGTCCACGATTATTACCGCAGGTGCACTCGCCGTAAAAATACTCAGCGCCGTCTGCTTCGCAGTGCTTGTTAGCGATCCCCTAGTGTAATTGGAAATGAGTAGGCCAATGTCCCACCTGATGACGGACGCTTGTGTTGCGCCTGAAACGTCGTGATTTCTTTTATTTTATACCTACGTGACTTTACCGAGAGAACCAAAGAGTATCGGCCAATTACCTTCAAAGTGACACTGTGTCTGTCTTAGCAAGCTGATTTTCTTTTTCTTAACTCAGGCTGCCTTCACTTGTGGAAATGCCCTGTGGTGGAAATTTCACATTCCACTGGTGGGGGCCATTCTCTCCACGACACGAGCACCGATGCTAAATCTGCCACGGCAGTGCCACGTCTGTCGCGGCAGTGCCACGTGTATGTACGCGTGCTGTTGAAACATTAACCGCCGCCAAACCCAGCCAAAAGCCAAGTGGACCGTCCATCGGATTTGAATTTTCGATATTCTGATTACGGGCCAAGTGCTCGTGAGCCTTGCCGCTGCCTCGCTGGATAGCCAGGCGAAGAACCCAGGGAGAATGCGCTACCTCTCCGAATGACGCGACCAGTGGTGTGGTGCTCAAGTTTTATCATCACCCTCGTGATGTATACTAAACGAAAACGACTAAAATATTTGTAGTTTTTATTCTACCAGGCAAAGCCCACTGAGTTATACAGCTCATTTTTTTCAGAAGTGACCTGGCCACAAATGATACCTCCACGTAGTTGCTTATCAAGTAGAACATTTATAAGCAGCCAAATACTCTAAATACGTGATGTTGATTCTTAATGTGGAGACAAAAAAACCCGGAGAACCTGGATAAAAAATCCACACAACCACGTGGAGAACTTGCCAACTCCGATACAACCCAACCATTACCACCACCATGGCTTAATCATCCAGATGTCTTTGCGTATCGACTACCACTGCATACAACGCAAGTCGCATCATACTCTACACAGCCCAGGGGACACAGTGTCCTCTGCTCAGCCATCTGGTGCCACTCACCCACATCACGCCAGATGACTGCCCATCGAGGCACTGACCAGGCACGAGGCATGCCTGGCTTCACGGGTGCAATCAGATCTTAAAGAAGGTGGTCTGAACACATTAGTGCTTTCCAATTAAAAATATTCACGCAGCACGCAAAATAAAACTCAAGTATACTAAAAAAAAACTCTTCAAAATTAAATGAATACGAAATATGGTTTATGTGTGTGTTTCTATTAGAGCTATAGCATATGTAGCAAGTTAGGTGCCAATCCAATTTAAAATGAGAAAAGTGACACAGGGGAGTTTTATAGCAGCATGCACAGTGAAACAAAACAATGAAAACAGCCGACATTCCCCGCCACTAATTGGAGGTGACAACGGGTGACGTATCCGCAGCACTGGTGCCACCCCAAGTGCGCTCTGAGGCCATGTGAAGTGGCAGAGGCTCACTGGAAGGGGGTCACAGGGCAGACCCATGTGTTACGGGCTGCCAGTGTAAAGGTGAGCAGGTACAATCGCACACTCTCATCCGTCTTTGGCAGTTGCTCGTTATTGTTGAGCATCGCTTCTCCACATCCGCTTGTTGCCAAGGGGCAGCTGTCACCGGGCTCCCCAGTAGCGTCTCTGCTGCTGCTACTGTGCGCCTGTGTGTGGGGGCGCGGTAGTGTAGTGTTTAGCGCGCTGCTGCCATGTGAACCCGGTGACCCGAGTTCGATTCCCGAGTTCGATTACCTTCACGGTCCTGGTCCTCCCCTAGGTCGACTCAGCCTCAAGTGAGTACGCGGTGCGGTGTGTAAACATCGTCACTGGGGAGACAAAGGCGACCGGGTGTGGTGCTAGCCACCCAATCCCTCGTGGGACGTGTCGGCCTTCATGGAGCTGCTACTCGCAAACAGCACTTGCCCCAACAGTCTGTTAAGGCTACACGGGGAATTGTTGTCTTTTGTGGGGGCACCCCTTCCCGCACAGAGGCTGACCCCTGACACCACCGGTACCACTTGGCAGTAAGGTCACTCAACTCTAAATTCTTTGTGTGCCGCATCAGCCCATGCATTCTCCAGTCCAGTGGTTTCAAATTGTGGTCCACAAAGGCCACGGGGAGAGGTCCGCAGAACTGTGTTTCAGATACTACCGTGCTGGTTGAACGTCTTCCGCAACGTATGTAGCCAACAGTGCTACCATGCAGCATAGTTTCAATTGCGAACATTATGTATTTAGGGCACGGTGGTCAGTGAATATGTTGGATTATTAAGCGGTGTTTTATGGGGCCCAGAAAGGTTGGGAACCACTGCTTCTACCCTATGCCTTGCCCATTTGTCCCTACCATCTAACCAAACACAGGTTTGCTTGGCCACGTAGCAGATGGCGCAAGTGGGCTACATGGCCCTGCTTACACCACTTCGCCTGGCAAAAGTTGGCACCTCATGAGAATGTCTTTGAATCGCTCCAAAATATGTCAGCATTTTACCACGGTCCACCGAGAACGTTTAAAGTCGGTGAAAATATTGTAGCAAGGGCTCTCGCAGGCATAGAGAGGGTATCCTGAAATTGGTAGAAAAGGGTTCAACACTGCTCATGAATACAACAGGCTCGCCTACACACACACACACACACGTGCGCACGCACATAACACACTGCCACGGAGACACACACACACGTGCACACACGGAAACGCATGCCGCCCCAGGGCAGCTACAAGAATCAGCAGGCCTGGCGCGAAGTCCATTTCTAGTGCTCCGCGTTGAAGGTCCAAAATAACTGTTGGGGGCAACTTAACAGGGTTTTCTGATTCAGTGAAAATTACTCACCAGAGTGGCCGGCGTAGATGTGGCCGGGGACACCTGTGGCTCCCCACATCCAGTGTTCCCGGGAGCCTCGGCTTAATTATCCCAATCAGGGCCACTTTTTTTCACCACACTCCCAGGTGCAGCGGCTTCACCCACGCAACGACCAGAGCAGGCCCGCGAGCGAACGACGCTGCGCAAATTTGCCAAGTATTTTGGCCCGAGTAGGAATGGCGTCAGTTAACGCATTGCCTGTGAGCCACTGTCACTATAACTGTGGGAATACATGCTGCATAGGGGGGCGCCACGTGACAAGTTAAATACCTCGCCTGGTACACAGGAGGGCGTGGGTTCGATCACGACCCTGATGCCTGTTGTATATTGGGAGTTTGCGGTGTCTCTCTCACCGTGGTTGAGTGGACTTATTTTCTGGTCCTCCGGTTTTTCCCTTCCACGTTTCGAAACATGTGTTTAGAGTATTTGGCTCCAATAAATTCCCACATGATGAGCCACTTCATTGAGTGGCCAGGTTGCTTCTGAAAACGAGCTACATAGCTCAGTGGGCCTTACCTGGTAAAATGATAATAAAAAGTTTCGTTTAGTTTTAGTTTAGGCAGAAAGCCGTTGTGTTTTACGATTCAGAATAGATTTTTGGGTCGGCGCATGTAACGATCTGGCCAAGTTTCTGTCATAAGACTCTTTCCCGCCACCCCACAGCCAAACAAATTGAATGGCCACAAGCACAAGCGTTTAATGGTACACTAATTGTTACTGTTGCAGCCCACTGGTGAGGTTTAAGAATAATTCTCACAACAGAATTTCGCAATTACATTTTAACGTTTCGCTTTTGAAACTGCGCCGACCATCTTCAGGAAAATCCAGGAAGTCAGGTTACAAGCCAGAAAGTTGTATGTATGCATCGTACGCAGTCAACCGTACTAATCGGAAAATGACATCCAGGATCTCAATTTGCTGAATATGCTTGGCGCAGTTTCAAGCGAAACGTCGCCTCTCATTGAAAAATTTGTTCGTGAGAAATATTATTTAACTTTACCAGTGAGCTGAAATAATGACCATTAGCATGTTCAATGCCTATACACCACGTGACAACCTGCCCTAAGCCCAAATAATGGACAAATATCCTGCACTAAGCTTGGTGGAAATTTGGGGCTAGTTCTGTTAGTGAGCACCGATTCAGTTTGGCTTAAACACATGTAATGGTGTGTCACATCACTACACTAGATGCTCATTTGAGGCTGAGCCAACCGACCTGATGGTAAGATCCAGTTCAGATATTAATTGGCATTGGTGATGATGTATGCGGTAGGAATCAAATCCGGATTATCTCGTATTGTATTATCGTGACAAAAAAAAACCCAACACAACTCAAAGATAAAAAAAAATCAAAAATTTAGTCTTGCACGTACACAGGACCAAGTGTTAAGGGAGCACCTTGTCATGTCCGTGAAAGAACACGAGGCCAGCGCCAGGTTTAGTCCACAAGAGACGGTGAACCTGTCCCCAGTACCCCATGCCAGGTACTAATTCGAGGGCGAGCTGACCTGACCTAGCGGAGAACCAGGAGAGCTTCAAACACCATGCACTACTGATGATTTGCGGCCAATTTTCTTGGATTGCAGCAAAGTGTCCTAACCACTACAACTCTATTCCCTGCATAGACACACATCCACAATTAGTCTCACATGCGTCTAGGGGCACATGCTGTTAGTCAGCACCTATTCATGCCGGCACGACATACGAGGTGGTGGGTGGCCACCAGTATCATGCCCGGACACCTTTGTCTTCTTCGTGGCGACATTTACCCATCGCTCCAGTTGCTCATTTGAGGCCCGCGTCAACCATTCTGCGTAGAATTTGTACATTCTCCCCCTGCTCTGCAGAGTGCGAACGAGTGTGAGTGTGTGCGAGCGAGTGTGAGTGTGTGCGAGCGTGCTCACTCTCACTGGCACTCTGCAGAGCCCGGGGGGGGGGGGGGGGGGGGGTAGAAAATAAGCAAACTCCACGCAGAATGACACCCGGGTCGGGAATTGAACTCGGGGACTCCTTGCTGCGAGGCACAAGCGTCACCACCGCGTCACCCTTTGGCACCAGGCACTCGCTCGGAGCTGAATCAGCTCGAGGGAAGCTCAGGAAAGGCTCGGACGCCTCATGTCACCGATGATAGCGCCTGGCTATTGGGATCAGAGTGTAGTGTCAGAGCCATTGAGCCAAAACTGGCGCACACACAACAACAAAAACAACAACCGCCATTTGCCACGAAGTGGCGGTGACGTCACCACGACGCTTGTGCCAGGCCATGTGCACCTTGAGGCCACGTGAAGTGTCGAACGCCCGCTGGCAGGAGGTCAAACACACACACACACACACTCTCTCACACACAGACAATAACACACACACACATGCGTACACACACATACGCATCGCAGTTTGAAATGTTCTTCCTTATGATATTAGGAAGCCACTGGGAGCTATGCACTTTTAAATCATCTCGATTGAAAACGAATTTCTGCAGACCTGCTTTTTGTGTTTAGTTTGTTGTCCTTCCCCCCACACCTCCGATTAGAACGGTTGGCTTCGTACGGTTCTAAAGAAGTTCAACATGCCTACAAACATACAGACTGCTCACCCGACACTCGACTCTCTTATAGCATAACCCCACGTCCAGCAATCAAAAACTGTAGAACCTCAATGTGGAGGAGGCCATTCTCGCCCATCGCAGGCTCCATTATGGAGCAGGAGACACGCAGAGAGGACCTCCCTGTGGGCATGGGAAATAACGCGCCACCGACTGCTGCCCTGATCACATCCGGGCGGCGCGGTGCTCACGCAAGGGGCTTAGAAAAAACGATGGGAGAGGTGGCCGGATGGCTTTGGGCGGGAGAGGTGGGGGGGTTAGAAGGGCTGAGCCGGCACTGCCGAGCGCCTGGGTTCGAATCCAGGCAGCAGCCGCCACCTGTGATTAAAACACCACGTGTCATGAGTTGATGGCTTCAGCCCGGCCACCAAAAACTGCACAACAACCAATTTTGATCTTGATTTGAATCTTGATTTGAAGCTTTCGTGACTGCAGGAATCCAACCTCTTTGGTTCTTTCGGTAAAGTCACGTAGGTATAAAATAAAATAAATCACGACGTTTCGATCGCAACACAAGCGGTCGTCCTCAGGTGGAAAAAATATAATCCAGCAGTGGAACTGCTGAACCAGCGAGAGAGCAGTTACAACAAGGTTATAGATGTGGCGATTGGTCAAGCAAGCGGGGTCTGAGCTGGAAAGGAATTCCATCCGCGGACGTAAGCATGCCCAATTTTGGTTCTGCATTCATTCGGTGAAATCCCAACAAATTTAAATTTAAATGTCGGTCTTGACTGCATACGTGACAAACCTCACTCTCGTACGCAGAGCGAACAGGAAGTGCGGCCCACGACTATCTGTGGACCAAAGGTCACTTGAGGGAATCTCAGCACTAGCTCCCCGTGCTATCTGCTTCAGTGGGCCGTTCTCTGATGCTCTGTGAGAGCTGCAAAACGATTGTTCGCGACGCGACGCCAGAGCAAAATCGAGAAAAAATTGTGGAAAAAATGTAACAAAAATGTAAACCTAAATTAGAAACACATGAAATCACGTGGAAACGTCACACAGTAATCATCACCACATTCGTCATTCACGTGGCAATCATTTCTGAGATGATGCTTTGACTGTGACTTTGGGAAAGGTGGAATAGATGGTGATTCACGTGTTTGAGGCTGGAGTGTTGACAGCATTGTGTACGAAAGTGCAAGAAGGTGCTGGCCAACTTTTTGGAATGACATCGGGGTGGGATGTCTAAAATATTATAATTGGCACTCATTAACACACCAAGTTTTTTCCACAAATTAACCACAAAACCTTGCTGATCTCGTCAAGGCGCATAAACCATCGTGCGAACTCCGGTCATGCTGACAGCGGCTATGGGCCAGCCATCGAACAAAGATGGTCACTGCATCACACGCCTATCAGATGCGCTTCTGCAGCCGTCTGGAACGCTCTTCCTTGTGATATTAGGAAGCCACTGCAGCTATGCACTTTAAATCTAGATTGAAAACGAATTTCTTTAGAACTGCTTTTTGTGTTTAGTTTGCTGTCTTCCCCCCGCAACTCTGATTAGTATTGGTTTGGTATGTACGGTGCGAAATACGTCCTACATACATAAATTGAATAATATAATTTGTACTTGGGGAGAACATGCCAACCAAATTACTTTCGGATAGAAATAATGTGTCCAACTTGGCCGGGCGGTGGTGGCTACGCTACAGAGATGGCCTGTAAATGTGTGGAAGCAGCGGCGAGGGTTAGTGGATCACGCACAGATGACGTTGAGAAGTTATAACGCTGGCTCGCAAGGAGAACGCAGTACAGGAAACAATGTGCTCTTCACCTGTTCCCTTTGTATGGAATAGAATGTTACCAGGTTTACACACCGTGTCGCAAGGCGCGCGGGGTGGGGGACGGGGAACAAAACATCATCGAGGAACACCCTGAAGAGCGTCCGCTCTTCACGCTGTCCACAATGGAACTGACCCCGAGAAGACGTCCCGGAGGCGCTTCAAGGGCAACGGGGCTCGCGGACTCTCGCTCAACCGCGAACAATTGTCACCCGGGAGTCCGGCAGAATTTGTTTTAACGAGCCCGGCCCGCTGACGAGACCCCCGAGGGTCGAAACCGGTCCAGCGTTTTGCTCGCTTAAACAAGTGGCGCTTGATAATAATTATGGTTCTTGGAAACGAAGAGGCAGTTGGGTTAAAGTACTTTTGAAAAAAAATGTAGACACAGGAAGGAATTATGCTTATATTTGCTTTGACTTATGATGGTTATGATGAACATTAGTGCTTCCCCACCCTCGTTTTAAAAGGCAGACACTTTGATCTTGACTTGGTTAATTTCTCTGTACATCCTGTAATTCTGTTTTTAATCCGGATTAATGTGTGCAGACATACTCATGGGTATACACTCACTGCTTTATCTTGTACCAGTGACTGCTAAGTGGGGATTTTCCCACTTTCGATGGCTTTTCACGGCACAATCCGCTGGAGGACAATTCCTTGGTTTGCTGGTGATCGGGATTGTATAAATTTTGTATGAATGTTTAGCATAAATTTTGAAGCTACTTTAAAACATTAGGCTTGAGTTTGTCCTATGAGTGAAACCAATCAACCTCTGGCCATCATTTTGTGGTAGCCAAAATATGAACGTTAGGTTTTTTCAGAGCGTCCCAGTTATCAACATAGATCGAAAATGAACTCGAAACTTACAACAATAACGTTTCTTTTTTTTCAATATAACAGTTTACTCGACTTTTAAGAACAATTAGAGCGTGCACTCAAGTCACGACTGTCTATATGTATGGCAAACATAACACCGTCTGCAACTTAATCGCTGCAAAACAACATAAGCACTCTGGCGGATGTGCTCTCTGAAAAAAAGCACAAGACGGCAAACCTTGGCGTTTATACTTGGGGAGAGTATGCCACCATAATTAGGATTCTAATTCAGGTAGAAATAATTTGTCCGGATTGGCCGGGCGGTGGTGCCTACGCTGCAGGTGGCCTGTAATCCAGCACTGTAGAAGAAGCAGCGAAGGTTGGTGGATCACGCACGGATGTTATGAAAGCCCCTTCCTGTGGGCGTCGATAAGGAGCCATACCCTGGCTCGTCACGAGAATGCAGTTCAGAAAAACGTGGACTCCACCTGCTCCCGTTGCATGGAATAGTGTGAATTTCTCCGGGTGCTCCGGATTCCTTCCACATGTAAACACCTTCATATATAGAGGACTGCAGAGCTTGGGGAGGGCGGGGGTGGATTCGGTGGCCGCTCACTGCATGGCTACTGTCTTGTCTGTGGTTCTTACTCGCGCTTCTGAGCCGTGCTCTATCTTTGTACGTATGCGTGTAAATGCACGTATGCGTGTACAGGGAGTGGGAATGTAGCGGTGACCCGTGCTTGATTCCTGCTCACGACCAACGCCAGTGACGATCATCTGAACCGGTCCTGGGCCTCCCCTAGGTCAACTCAGCCTCAAATGAGTAGCTAAAGTGGTGTGTAAACATTACCACTCGGGAGACAAAGGCGGCCGGGTGTGGTGCTGGCCACCCACCCACCCACTCCTGTGCTGTACCGGCCTTCATCATTGCTCGCTCACAACACTTGCCCCAACAATATGTTAAGGCGATAAGGGGGATCTTTGTTTTTTTCGTCTTGTATGTATGTTGAACTTTTTTGGCACCATGCATAGCCAACCGTGCTTAACGGAAGTGAGCGAATTTTACACGGCAGTGGCAGGTGAGAAGTCGCAGTTTGTTTTTATTACTAAACACCATGGTGCCGGACTCACTCGGACAAACCGACTTCTTCATCAATGCTGGGATGGCGATGGCGCTCTCAGCAACCCTCTACTGAACAGCAGCGTTGTATTTGTGAGCGCTACACCCGGAGTACATTCAACTGTGTGTGAACCTGCGGCGTGTACCACTTAATTATTTACGTATTTATTTATTCATTTATGTGTTCGACTCGGTGTGAAATTCATTGTTGTAAATGCGTGCTGTGTACGTTGTAGATTTTTAAATGCGTGGTGTCATTACGTGTTTGCTCTTTGTGTGTGTCAATTGACACCCAGGGCACCGCCGCCACTGACTTGTTCCACCGCAAAGGATTTTCCAGGTGAAATATTTTGAGAAGTCACCTCAACGCAATGTTTGTGCATGTGGCCAAACCGTTGAATTACTCCATCGATAAGCCGCGTATTCTGAAACCATAGATAATTTATCCAGATGTGAAGCTTTCGTGACTGCAGGAATCCATACTCTTTGGTTCTTTTGGTAAAGTAACGTAGTTAGAAATCAAATAAAATAAAACTACATGACTTTACCGAAATAACCAAAGAGCATAGATAATTACCTTCACGACGAAACTTGCGTCTATATTGTTCGGATGATTGTGACAGAAGTTTCCCAAATATTTGGAGCTGCCCTTTGATTTTTCTGTAGGCCTCTGTAGCTGCCTTGTCTGCACATTTTCTCGCTACGATAAAAGTGTCAAAATATCCATGAATTAGGACCTCCAGAAAATAAAAAAACATACCACTGTCTTCAGACTCAAGTGAGGCTTCCCTCAGTGAATTAACTCTCTCTGTGGCGACATGGAATTTTCTCCAGATACTACGGGTTTTCCCTCCACGTTTCCAATCAACGTGCGTTTGGAGTATTTGGCTGATATACATTTCCCACATGATGATAAGCCACTTCGTTCAGCTATCATTTGTGATAGCCAGTTCGCTTCTGAAAGAGTTATACATAGCTCAGTGGGGTCTTACATGGTAAAATAAAAAATAAAAAGTCTCGCATTATTTTAGTGCCCGGAGGTTTTAAAGCAAATTTAAAATTCTACTCACTCGGCCATGACACCCCAAGTGGTACAACTGGAATACAATTTTGCAAAAAGGGTTAGTCCAGCACTTATTTATCTCACGCAGCCAACGTGTCTGGCATTTGAAAGAATTTAATGTAATTTATCAACAATGTTCGTGTCAGATACTCAATCGCGAACATCATTAAAAATAAGCGGGAGGCTATATATATATTGCTTGACGTGCGCATTCAAAGGCAAAGTTTTGTTTCGCATAACTTCTCCAAAATACCGTGGAACACTTTGCTGTGAGAAATTAAGTTGTGCTTAAGGACAGTGCTATGTCAACCACGTCACTTCTGCCATGGACGTTTTCACAGGGCTCCTCTGGGAGAATCATCGCTTCACAACACAAAACGACCCGGAGAGAGTCAATTCAATAAGCGAGGCTGCCTTCATTTCAGCACGTGACCAGATGTGATTAACTGACAAGAGGACCACAATGCACTTCTTCAGGAACTGCTGATGGGTTTTTATTTTTGCACAATGCCATAGGTGGCTCAGTGGCTTGTGTACACCGTGTCCGTGTTGCATTTTGAAACTGATGTGGGTTTTTTTCTCAGCCTGCTCTATTATTCCATTTTGATGGGTCATATACCTGTCATTGTAGAGATAAGAAAACAGACTTCTGTCCAAACTAAACGATAAACTATTTTTTATTTTACGAGGTAAGGCCCACTGAGTTATATATGACTAATGTTCAGAAGCGACCTGGCCACAAATGATAGCCCAACGAAGTGGCTTATCATCATGTGGACATTTAATTGACCAATCTAGCAATCTACATATTCCTTTATTTGTGGTCCATAATCCTCCGAGACAGCCCACAATGCGTTTTTTGTGCAATTAAACTGATCTGACCATCAAGTTTTTCTTTTGTGGATTTCTCCCGCCTACAACATGAGCCGGCCCATCAGTGGTTCGCTTGAGAGGCATTGACCGCTGTTAAAGGCTGAGAAAGGCTGACGGACTAAACACGTTCATGTTTTATTTGGCTTGAGAGGTGGACTTACGCCAGTTTATTTATAGAAAGCTGCAAGGGGCACGGACACACGCTTGGGGAAGCGGTAGCTGTCCCTGGTCACGAATTGTTCCCGTCTGTTATAGGTTTGATTGCCGAAGCACAGCGACCCGATATTTGCTAATGCTGTCATTAATTACTGTTGCCACGCGATGTGCAATCCTGCCGACAGGCCCAATTTAACGTGTGTTTAACTTCGCTTTTGCGAAACCACCGCAGTGCAAGCTCGTGAAAATATAACGACTTGAGATAAATTACATAAAAAAATGACACAAGTTGCTACAGATCCAATTCCGTATCTTCGCTTTTCATTTTAATTACATGGCAGCCTTTGATAGTGTGAAAGATGTACTATGAAGCCACAATCCTATACCCTACACGCGTAAACTACGGAACTCCTCTTATCCGCGCGAATACCTGGTACGAACGTTGGGAATCCGATTACCTGCGGTTATTCATTTTCTTTTTTTACTCCGCTTATCCACAAAAAAAATGCGTAAACATGGATAATAGGATGAATTTGCCACTCAACTCTTCTTTTCTGCTAAAAAAACCCATCATGGATAAGGGGACGAAGATGCAACACTGAATTTCTACAGTGACGTGGTGTGCCGTGAACCAAGTCCACAGCGCAGGGAAGTGGTGCGGTGTATGTGGCACAGGATGGTGCAGCGTGGTGCAGCGTAGCACAGGCTGATAGCACGCGGAATATTGCACAAGGGTGGCCCAGGGTAGCATAGGGTGGTACAGGATGGTTTAGGGTGGTAGCACAAGGAATATTGCACAAGGGTGGCAGAGGGTGGCGTGTGAATGTGTGATGCATTGACTGTGTGAATGTGTGTGTGTGTGCTGTGTGTGTGCTTGCTGTGTGTGTGTGCTGTGTGTGTGTGCTGTGTGTGTGTGCTGTGTGTGTGTGTGCTGTGTGTGTGTGTGCTGTGTGTGTGCTGTGTGTGTGCTTTATGTGTGTGTGCTTTATGTGTGTGTGCTTTATGTGTGTGTGCTGTGTGTGCTCACTGTGTGTGTGCTCACTGTGTGTGTGCTCACTGTGTGTACACTAGCTGCGTGAATGTGTGTGTGTGTGCTTGCCGTGTGTGCACTGGCTGTGTGGATGTGTGTGCTGACTGTGGAGAGTGGTAGTGTCGTGGTTAGCGCACTGCGCTATGAACCCGGTGACCCATGTTCAATTCTCGCTCACAGCCAACACCAGTGACGATTATCTGAACCGGTCCTGGGCCTCCCCTAGGTCGACTCAGCCTGAAATGAGTACCTGGTGTGGTGTGTAAACATCGCCACTGGGGAGACAAAGGCGGTCGTGCATGGTGCTGGCCACCCACCCCCTCGTGTACCATTCCGGCCTTCATAGGTGCTCGTTAACAGCACTTGTCCCTACAGTCTGTTAAGGCTATACGGGGGATATTTCTTTTTTGACCAGGGCCGTAAACTTGTCCGGATCTCTCCATATCCACATCGACAAATGTTGGCGGGGGGGGGGGGGGGGGGGGGGGGGCCCGGACACCCACGTGACCCACAGTGGCTGCCCCCCCCCCTCACTCACCCATGCCCCCCACCCCCCCCACTGTGCCTTTCCTAAAATACAATATGAGGATCTGCTGCCTTTAGGGGGTGTCCCATGATGGATGGAGTCTTAGTGCATTAACGCTGATGGCACAAGTCTCGTGTAATTGATGATCAAACTCTGTGCATTAAAAAAAAACACAGCTTTTGTTTTTGCCACCGTTGTTTAAAAAAATAAAAATGCCATTTTCGGTTTTAGCAGCGAAATTCTCTCCGCGTAAAACATAAGCTGTAGGACATCTGTCTGAGTGCATGGACTGCCAGAAGCAGTCATTAGTTGCGAAAGTGCCCATGCCATCCATTGCTGTGAGCCAAATTCTGTAATGGGTAGTAGAAAATGCGTCAAGCGATTTTCAATGGAAATATATATTTCCCCGAGAGAACGAATCAATCTCTCCCCGTCCGTCATCAATATCCACCCCTGAAAGCAAAAAGTTGCATTGCAGCTGGGTTTAATGGGTGCGGGGGTGCATGCTTAGAATCCAGCGGCCACCCCTCATTGATACTTTCTTTCGAGCGTATGGCATGTATGTGCAAATCACACATCCAAGTTTAAGTCTGTGAGCCACGCGATAGCTTCAGGAGTAGCGCGACTAATATCGCTCAGTCCGCCGGAGAGCCGGCGTGGGATGCGGTTGTTCGCAACGTGGTCCATCCCCTGGTACGGTTGGCGTCTTTAATTCTCAACTTGTGGAGGTGTGCGCAGTGACCTGTTGCTGTCCTGAAACGGTTTACTGAGCACCGCAGTTTTCCTGGCAGATCAACGTCGCGCATAGAAATCGTGGGGTCGTCGATGAGGGCTTTATTTGCAATGTCCTTCGGCCTTTTTGGAAGTCGTATATTTCGATTTCAAATGTGTAAATCGTTGATACTGCGGTGTGCATAGTGACCTTAAAGTTACTGTGCTCTGTCTACTTTACTTTATAGATCCCATGACCTCCTCTCTGCAAGAGAGACCTCTTCTCTGCAAGAGGAGGTCATTGTGTGCTGGTGTCATGGTCCAAATGTTTTCTGAGTTAGAACATTTCCACCAAATTACTCAATTTGAACGTACTTTTATTTTTACCCGGTAAGGCCCACTGAGCTGTACAGCTCTTTTAAAGAAGCGACGTGGCCACAATTGACAGCTCAAAGAAGTGGCTTATCATGTGGAAATGCATCGCAGCCAAATATTCTGAACGCACGTTGATTCTAAATGTGGCGGGAAAAACAGTGGGACCCAGATAAAAATCCACGTGACCACGGGGAGAACATGCAAACTCCAAATATCCAGGTGTTAGGGTCGGGATCGAACCCACGATCTCCTGTATACCAGGCGAGGTGGTAGTTAACATCTCACCTCCATGGAAATCATTGACTCCTACTGTGCAATCTTCGCCACAGGACCCTCCTGAAAAAGGTCATGAGACTCGGAGAGGCAGTTCTGGGTAAACAAGTGTAAGCACAACGATAATTCGTCGTTAATACGCCAGCTCTTTTACACCAAGTCAAAGCTTTGCCGTCGACACAAGGGCAGACCGACCACATACTCCTTGGTTCTTTCGGTAAAGTCACGTGGGTATAAAATAAAATAAATTAAATCACGACGTTTCGGGCGCAACACAAGCGTCCGTCATCAGGAGGGACAACCACAGCAAGAAACAATTGCTGAAGTTGGCAAAAGGGCTGCTGTAACAAGAGGCTATATATTTGCACCAAAGAGTATGGATCCCTGCAGTCACGAAAACTTCAAAACTAGATCACACCAACCTCCTTCTACACTGGTCAAGAGCCCCAGGATAGCCCTGGTTAGCGAGCGGTGGTTTTAATGCGGAATGTTGTGTTGTCTTTGTGTTGTCTGGGGGACTGTTCTTGCTGTTGTTTTTGCTGCCTTTCCTAAGTTTAGGAATTGGTGTACTGCAATTTGAACGTGTATATCTTTTTTTTGCGATTTTATTACCTTTCGAATGCATTGCACTTCCATCGTGTGTTGATTGTAACTTTCTGACCTGCCCCAACTGGACATCTGTGAACAAGAGCTTTATAGCTCATCGGATTCTTCCAGGATAAATTAAGATTCTGATTTCTGAGCGAGCGACTAGTAAAAAGACTACGTGGAACAGAATGGGTGAAGGGAAAAAGCATCACACACACCTGACCACATTTGTATCCCTTGTGCTAATATTCACGCCCACGCTGCCCCTCTATCAGATGAAAAAACACAGTTTAAGGATTAATTTATCCAAGGGTTGGTACAGACTAGGCATAGACACAATCTGCCAATGATAACGTTCATCATGGCCGACCTTTGAACCTTTCTTTCCCCTGAGCGGTACAACGTGGAGCACCAAGAAACCCGGCAAATATCGAACGCACAGAGGACGAGATACAACAATCGTTCAAATAGTCCGCGAGACCATGGTGTTTGTGAGCACCTGTTAAGGCAGCCTTGGTACTCTAGGGCCCGGCGTGGCAAATACCAAAACGCGACCACTACACCAGTTGAACAATACGACACCAGCTTCCCAAATTAAGGCTCAGTCAACCTATGGGAGGAGACCCGAGGCCAGATGTTAACGACCGATTTCCACCGAGGATCTACATCGCGGGTTGGAACTCAACCTGGATTCTTGGTACTGTGGGGCATGATGATACCTTAACAATCTGTTACATTTGTACGTACGCACGCCCGCATGCACACACAAACAGAACACACAATGCACCAGCTCTCACTGCACTGAGCCGCCTATATTGACATGACTCAGTTTCACCCCACAATTACGCTGGGCACCGATTAAGCAAATGTCCAATTCGAACGGCGACGCACATTAGCGCGCGTAGTGAACGCCCACGGGTTGTCACGTAAAGGTGTCACACGCCTGGGGCAAGCGCGGCCTCAACGCCAATTTTCTGATCTGATTAAAATGAAACGAAAAATGCGACCAAATGAGCGGCTGCGTTGAATCTCGTCTCTGGAAATGTCAATAATGACTGCGGTGAGCTCGTTGGCTGTGATCAGAAGCTTCACACGGCCAATGGCCAGAGGAGCAGAGTCAACAGACGAGTGGCACGCTACATGAATGACTCGAAGTCGTGTCAGTTTAACACGTGGCAGGCTTTCGCGACCAATAGCATCCATAATAGAGGTGTTTTGGGTTAGATCGCGTAAATATATAAATGCGTCATTAAAACCCGCCACCACCTGACACAGCCAACTAGTAAGGGTTGTCATGTAAACAGACCGTGCCAATTCATCACTAGTACAGCACACCGGTGTGTTGGAGAGCCAAGCCACAACATTTACAATCCGAGTACGACGTTTCACCAGTAATTACAACTAGCTTCATCAGGCAACAGCCATATTTGTGGAGAAGTCCACCTGCTTCGTTCCTTATATAGAGGCATAGATGAGGTTGCCCTGGGGTGGCTCAGAGGGTTTCATAGTGGCCATGTCAGGGCATCGAGCCAGCACTGCTGATATACGGAGTTTCAGACAACACGCTAAAACGTGTCCAAAAAATGTTTAATCGCTCGGCCTCTGCACATTTGGCAAAAACCATCAGCAGTTGCTGAATAACTGCATTGTGATCCACTGCTGATATATGCAGGTATGTTGAACTTCTTTCGCACCGTACATCGCTAACCATGCTCAACGGAGGTGCGGGGGAATGACAATATACAGTGGCACCTCGGTATACGTCGTTAATTCGTTCCAGAAGGTAGGACTTAGACCGAAAATGACGTATACCAAACGCATTTTTCCCATAAGAAATAAAGGGAAAGGAAATAATCCGTTCCAGAGTATAAGAAATTATATTTTATATGGCATATTATACATTAATGGGGATGTATAAAATAATTTAGATACTACTTATTACTAAAATGCATACATAAATTAAAATAAATGCAAAAATAAATTAAAATAAATTGAAATTGGCATAAAATTTAACGTCACTTTACCTTGCTGAG
>CM025645.2:3102041-3116551 GCA_014621495.2 Entosphenus tridentatus
GCGTCGTATCCCAAGCAAGACGTCGTATCCCAAGCAAGACGTCGTATTCCAAGCAAGACGTCGTATCCCAAGGCATTTTTTCTCTCGTCAAAACACGACGTATACCAAATTCGACGTATTCCAAAGCGGTCGTATACCGAGGTATGACTGTAAACACAAAAAAGCACTCACATGGTTTTGAATCGTGAATCAACCGCAATGTGGGCAGCCGCTGTGATTGGGCCCAGTTGTCTTCGACAGTCCCCGAGCTCAGAGCCAATATCGGATTGGTCGCTACCACTTGAGGTACATTTCTTCACGTGGCCAATAATATAAAATTGTGCGATAACTATTTGAGATCAATGGGTTACCAAGCAATTCATTCTTTCCCGCACCTCCGATTAGCACAGCCGGCCACGTATGTTGCAAAAGAAGTTCCACATACATACATAAATATGTACACTCTCATCCACCATATCAATAAATCGGTACGTCTAAAGCTTGGCTAACTCTGCTCGGTGCTTCACAACCGGTGCGCCGCGGCAAATTCCCAGATGTGCCGCTGTATTTTCGGAATCACAGGAAAGAACCTCAACTGCACCCAAGTGAGGGACAGTCAAACATTCCTCCATGCCGTTCAGTTGCCGATCCATCCCCCCGAACCCCCCCCACCCACCTCCTGCCCGTCTCCCCATTGGTCGCTGGTGCGCAGTGACGGGGCAGCAGGCGGCCGTCGTCAGCCCCCACGCGCGGTTGGGCCAACTGCGATTCTTTCCTTTGTTTTGGGTTCGGCGTGACGCTGATAGAGCGAGCTCCAACCTGCGAGCGACGTTCTACGGGAGACGTTGAGAAGCGCCGCCTTAGATGGTGCCAAGTCCCGGTTTGTGGGCCGTGGACTGTGGGAAGCGAGTTCTGCGTTATTGGCCTGGTTACTCCATGAGCCCATGAACAGAGATTGCATTCAACTAAACCATGAGCGAAAACTAAACAGTGTTTAATTTTTAAATCCTTTATATTAAGTTCACTTTCTTGCTTGCGTGCTTGCGCGCTTACGACCGTGCAAATCTTTCGGTCGTTTTTAAACCCACTTCCCGTGATCCAATCGAGCTGACATTTTCCACACAGACTCGTTGTGCGTGACAATTAATGTTCGTGAAAGTTTTTTCCCAAAATTTTACACTTTTTAGGACAAAAATATGATATTTAATTACCAATTGCTTAATGGTGGCATGCAATCATCTGACCCATAGGTGGCAGCCATCTCAAGCCAGAGGACGAGAGGACTCTAGCCGCCACGCATATAAAGGATTTATAGTGAAAAACTTTGTTTTTACGGATTAATTTTTACCATGTAAGATCCACTGAGATCTATAGCTCTCAGTTGTATCACGTGTTGTCTCGCAGCAGGAAGGGGCCTGGGCTCGATTCCTTTTCTTGTGTGGTGTTTGTGTTTTCTCCCCCTGTTCTATATACGGGTTTGTATCCATAGCTAAAAACATCCAATGTAATTATAGTTGGCCAAAAATCCTAATCCAGGACTCTCCTGAAAAAATAATCTTCAGATTAAGTGTGGCTTTCCTTAGAAAATAAGTATTATTTTTGTTACCAAGAAAGGCCCATTGAACTATGTAGCTCTTTTTCAGAAGCGACCTGGCCGCAAATGATCACTCAAAAAGGTGGCTTATCATCAAACGGAAATTTATAGCAGCCAAATACTCTAAAGACGTGACGGTGATTCTAAATGTGGAGGGAAAAAACGGAGGACCCGGAGAAAAATCCACGCGACCACGGGGAGAGACGCACGCAAGCTCCAAATTCACAGTTATCGTCAAGGTCGGGATTGAACCCACAACCTCCTGCATATCAGGCAAGCTAGTTAACATCTCACCACGACGGGTGCTAGCGTTGAAGCTCGCTTTGCACTGAAGCTGCTCTGTTTCAACTCTGAGGAGTAAACGCTGGGTGACTATGACAGGGTGGCGGAACGCTCGTTCGAGAAGCATGATGAGGGACGACTCATCGCTTCGGTGTGGAGGGGAGGGGAGATGTGTTGGGAGGGGAAGGGAGAGGGGGGGAGGGAGGGAGAGCGTGGGGGGGCGGGGGGAGCTTAAACAACTGAAGTGGTCGTGCGGCGTCGTCTTCTCGGGTCGTTCGCTCACTCGACGGCGACAAGATCCAATGCAAAAGCGACCATTGACTATTGACAATTCGGCGGACACGAGGCTGTGGCCAGGGTACGTAACCGCGAGTCGGAACTCCCCCAGCTTGCGGAGTGATCAATGGCAATTATCAATGGAACAAATACTGCAGCAAGACGCCAACTTGCATTGCATCTCAATTCGCCCTTTGTTTGCTCGGGAAAGGACACTGAAATGCCTCCATGCACAACACAATTTGGCGGTGACCGGTTCACCCAGAATGCCCCCCATGGATGGGCGGCCACCATCCATAACATAGGTGCTATAGGCTGCTCTGTGGCTATGCTGTGGGCATCAGAGAGCAGCACAGCAAAATCCCACTTCTGTGGCGCGCAGTATATCAACGCTCCAAACGTCTATGCTCCCCGCCTTCACCAACCGGAACTGGCGAGCGCGGTGAAGTATGGTCAAATAGCCCCCAGGGATCCCGCAAGGAATGGGGAGGGGACTGACAAAGTGATGTCCATACGAACAGCCCAGCTCGGTGTGCGTATGATGTCCCAAGGGAGACACGGTGCAATGATTTACGGTGACTTTGTTGTTATCCGAGTTGATTGCGACTCTCTGTTGGGGAGGGTCGAGCTCGGGACATTTGGCCCCGTGTCTTTGTCTGTTGAGACGTCGCGATCTCGGAGGGGAGGGGAGGGGCCAACGTGGCTTGGAGAAGGCTCAAATGTGCAGGGAACGACACGCGCAAGAGTACAGACCTGTCAGCAACCTCTTTGCTGTACTGCCTTCTGCGGACACCCCACAGGTCGGTGTCATGGCACACACGAGACCTTGGCGTCATACACCAACCCCACTTCCTTGTGCCTGGATCACAGGTGTGCCACGGACCAAAGACAAAGATCCCCCTCCCACCGTATAGCCGTAACAGACTGTTGGGGCAAGTGCTGTTGGCGAGTAGCACCTGTGAAGGCCGACACAGCACACGAGGGGGTGGGTGGCCAACACCACATCCCTTGTCTCCCTTGCGGCGATGTTTGTGTAAAGGCTGAGTCGACCTAGGGAATGGTCAGGACCGGCTCAAATAATCGTCACTGGTGTTGGCCATGAGCGGGAATCAAACACGGGTCGCCGGGTTCATAGCACAGCGTGCTTACCACCACACTCCCTGTACACACGTACATATACATGAACATGCATACACAGCGTGCTAACCGTTACACTACCGCAAATAGGTTTTAATTTGAGGCCGGGTCGACCTGGCAGAGGGCCAGGACCGGTTTGATAATTTCGTCGTGAGCGGGAATCGAACTCGGGCCGCCGGCTTCGAAAGCGCAGCGCCGCGCGTCACCGCTACCGCCGCCCGTGTCGCGGGTAACGGACGTTTGTCGCGAGCTCCGACGTCCGTAAAGTGGCTGCAGGGGTAAAGCGGACGTCACAGCGCTCACGAATAACCCGGCCCCAACGTTAAACGTATCCCCTCGCGCACAAACACGCACAGTTGCGGCGGCGACAGGAACGACCCCCGGAGTCGGAGGTGAAGAGTGAAATGAAGATCAATCGTGAGCAATGGGAAAGGAGGGCCCCGGCTGAGTACATTTAGTGGCAAGAGTCTGAAGGGGGGGGGGGGGGAAAAGAGACAGCGAGAGAGGAGGGCTGTTAAATTTAACGCAACACAACGTAACAAACGATAAATCAAGCTGTCGCGCATTCCACGATGCAACTAAGCTCTCGCGAAAGCCCACGTGTGTGTACGTGCGTGTTGTGTTTTTTCAAAGGATGTTATTGTTTTTTGTCAATTTTACTTTACGTTGCAATTGCAGAAATGCACAAGCGTGCGGTGACAATTTAGCAAATCTGGCAAATAACGGGTCACATGCATTTTTCACGTGGACAAGAAAATATTGTCTGTGGGGTGTTTTTATTTATTAACAATTCTATTTTAGAGAAATCGTACATTACATCTCAAATTGTTGCTATCGTAATCAGGAAACGCAGAAATGTCGGTGGAATTCTCACGGCGGGCAGTTCATCACGATTGCACCAGGGAATGTCCTCCCCCCCCACCCCAAATACAAATTATACCACTTTTTTTTTCAATTGTCTTCATGATTTAATTCACATTTACCCGGCAAAGCGACTTGCTGAGTCTCAAGGACCATTTTCAGGAGGGACCTGCAAAGTTTTCGCAGTGGGAGGCAACGTCGCGATTGAGTGTACAGCCCAAAAGGAGTCATTTACAGTCGATTTCTCAGCATTGCGTATATTTTACCCAATACCCAGTTACGTGGGATGCTTTGTCTGAGCTATTGGAAAACCTGAAGAAACCCCATTCAGAACAGGGGGAGAATATACAAATGCCACAATCAAAATCGCACAAATCTGGAATCGAACCCAGGCGCTAATTGCTGAGGCACAAGTGTAGACACTATGCCACCCTTCGACAGGACGGATGCCCCTTGACTAGGCTCCACACCTACACACGAGGTGGCACTGCTAGTGGTTCGTCACATTTAGTCAGCCACGCTTAACTTCACACAGAGTGTTCTTCAGACAACAATTAAATACAAACGTACAGAGTATTTTTTATCAACTATCTGGACAGGTCAGTCTTCGGGATTGTATCATACTTCACCACATTTTGTCAATGGAGATTGCTAAAGACGGACCCAGAATCGGTTGCTCTATCACTCGCCGCTGATGTTAGCTGTGGCCAGGAATCGAACTCGGGGAGCCGGGTTAAAATTGCGGAGTGGGAGCCTCTGTCGCCACCACCGCCGCCCCCCCCCCCCCCCCCCCCCCCCCCCCCCCCGTCCTGACAGCAGCAGTAGCAGCGATCATGACGGCCACAGCGAGAGACGATGCAGCTGCTGGCTCCGCCGATCCGTCTGGCTGACGAGCGTGGCGTAGCTCCAGGGGCACTGGCTAGCTCCCCTAGCACACCGCAAGGGCGCTGGCTGGCGCTGGCAGTGACGCTAGCTACGCTTGCACGTGGCAGCCCGCAGAGCCAGCGCTGTGGAGGCAGCGGCGAGGGCAGGTGGGTCTCGCACAGATGTCGCGAAGCTCCCTGCTTCCCCGTGTGCATTGGTGAGGTGCCAATAGCCTGGCTCGCCAGGAGAAGGCAGCAGAGTAAGTGTGAACGCCACCTGCTCCACCTGTATGGGATATAGAGGGTTGCCCCCCTCGCGAGCGTGGACATTCTCCAGGTGGCCCAGTTTCCTCCCACGTAGAAACACTCATTGATTGACTGATAACACCTTCATATATAGAGGATTGCAGAGCTTGGGAGGGGGGGGATTTTGTTCCTCCTGGTGCATCCGAGTCGTTCCCTCTCCCTTCGACGGAGCGAGCAACGTGGAGGCGACGCGTTGCAAGCCTAAATTATTATTGTTGTTGTTGTTAATTTACTATTGCATATCGAAAATCGCCGTGCATTCCTCACGACGTGGGCCAGGGAGCAGCGCAGGTGAACCCCAATTGGCTTATTCAGACATTGATCGCGCGGGGGCAGCGGCTGCTTTACTCGCCGATCGATTCGGTGGACTTTGTAACGGCCTCTCCTATCGCGCAAACCTCGCACTCGCTCGGCTCGGCCGCGGCAAACGAAGGCAGAGTCGAACCTCCAGGCGGAGGAAGTCAAAACTGAGCGAGGGCTGAAAGGACGAGCAGAAAGCGAAATGCAGAGCGGCGTCGTAAAAATTGCAACGCCTAAAAAAAAGAAAACCACTCGCGATCGGGCTAGGTCATGCCACGGGTTACAGTGCTCCACTTACGAGTTCCAATACTGAGAAATACAATCCTTCTGCGGTCAATAAGATAACCCGTAGGTGGGATGCAACAGTGGTTGTCCTATGACGTGTACAGCTTCTGCCATAGGAATATGGAATTTCCATCTCATTGCTCAGGGTCACAAACGGAGATGGAGCGTCGCGTCAGCTTAAGTTCGAGCAGTGAGGCACTTTGTTTATACTGGAAGGAACCTCCTGGTTACACCAGCCCACAGGGGATTATTGTGTCCGTCCGTCATGAATCCAAAAATGGGAGGGGTAGGGCTGGGTGGAGAGGGGAGGGTGGGGCGGGGCTGGGTGGGGAGGGGCTGGGTGGGGAGGGGAGGGTGGGGAGCGGCTGGGTGGTGAGGGTGGAGCTGGGTGGGGGTTGGGAGGGGTGGACCTGGGCGGAGAGGGGCTGGTCACCCCGTGGTGCACCTTATAAAACTCAACGTTTAACCTACTCACGCCGGCTTGTGCCTGCCCTCACAGTCGGGCATATTTGCGGAATACACCACGCCGCCGTCGACCCTGGCCATTGACCGAGCAACCCAACGTTCCTACCAGCTCCCTCCGCAGGAATGTGTTTCTTTTTTTTTATTTACCCGGGAAAGCTTTACAGAGTATCGAGACCATTTTTATAGGAGGAACCTGCCACGTGATTGCAGCAGAAGGCAATGTTGCTGCTGCGTGTAATCCCAATTGAGCACTTTGCAGGCAGTTTTTCGTCATCGGGATGTTTGGCCTGACAACCACTTAGGTTGCGTGCTTTTGTTATTAGCTACGGGAGGAAACCGGAGAACTCAGAAGGAGCCCAGGCACATCATGAGAAGAACGGACAAAACGCCGCACAGGAAAGCGTGAGTCAGGAATCTAACTCACGGCCTTCTTGCTGCGAGGCATGAGCGTTGCCACTCTGCGACCCTTACAAGCGTACGTTTAGAGTCATTTGGCTGCTATAAATGTCCGCGTGATGATAAGCCACTTGCGTTGAGCTACTATTGGTGGCACCAGGTCGCTTCTGAAAAAGATCTGCCCCTCTTAGCGACTGGTAATTGGTTCCACCTTAATTAATTTGGTCGTTAAGCGAGTATAGGAAATACACATTAAAGGCTTAATTATTTCTGATGGCATTGAAAGTTACCCCTTTTCACCCAAAAAAAACATACTTTATAATAGTTAAACAATCAATATTAATACATAACTATACTAACAACATTATGAACACATACTATTAAAAGAAACATGGTTAATCAATGCATTAATTCATATTTACTAGACCTACAACAGCCCGTCGTTAAAAGAGGAATGGTCGGTAAGTGAACACATTGGGCTCTATGGAGGCACTACACTTATACACTACTATACACTACACTATACACTACACATTGTGCTCTATGGAAGCCCGTCGTTAAGCGATTAGTCGTGAACAGCGGTGGTCGTCAAGAGGGGTTCTTCTGTAGCTCAGTGGGCCTTACCAGGTAAAATAAAAAAACATTTGTTTATAGTTTACAAGCAGTGGCGTAGCATGGGCCATGGTGTGGCAATACAATTGGGCCCCTTGTCCAGTGATTTTAATTCTCCTTCACCACGGTGTGTCTGGGCCCCGGTGCAGTTTCACTTGCTGCACCCTCGCCCGTTGCACCGCAGATTTACAGAAAGCACTCACGTGATTAACGCTCGCAGGTTAGGGTCACGAGTTAAAATGCCTCCGTGAATGGTTCGTCATTTAAGTGGAGGAGAAGCGCATTGAGATGCTTTCTTGTAAAGTTGATAGAGTTGTGCTTTGTCACAATGATGAAGTATTTAAATATATATTTATTTCGACAACTTCATTATCAGAATCTTTATTTAGACTGGGAGAATCCGATGAGCTATGAAGCTCTTTTTCACAGATGTCCAGGAGGACAGCTTATGGATTAATGTAGAAATATTAGGCTGGCCACATGACAACCTTGTCACAGACAACTCGGTGGTTTAGCGAATGAAAAGTAACATCGCAATGTCGCTAAAGGAATACATTTTGAATCGGTGTATATTACCGGTTATGACCTACGGTTGAGAAGAATCAGAATCAGAATATTAAATGAAACCGAAGGAATCCAATGAAAAATGAAGCTCTCTGTCACTTCTGGAGTACCTTGCCACTGGCTTTGAGTCATAATTTGCGGTCAGGTCGCGTCCGATCATGAACGAGAAGGAGTGGAGAAAAAATTAAATAATAATAAAGTTGCGCACTGAAGCGTGGAGGGATGCACGCTTGGAAATGCAGAGAGACGGAAAGAGAAGCCACGTGGATTAGGGAATGAGAGGGCGGGTTAGAGACACGAGCCTCCTCTCGAGTTGGCTTGGGGGGCAGGGCACAACGACAGCTGGTGGTGGGGACAAACGACGGAGCGACAGGGCAAAAGGAGGAAAAACGCCGTGGAGGACGTCCCACTGTGGAAGACGCAGTGAGCTCGTGCGCAAGATGCCACACGGGTTATTACACATCGCGAGAGGCTTGAGGAGTCCTTCATCCAGCAGTGGGATTGATCACAGCTGATGGCGATGACAACGATGACGGTGATGGGAGAGCAAGCAGTTACAGAAACCTGTCTTGTGCGGAGATAAACCCTCTAAACTCGGACTCAGGTGCCCTTCCACACAGGAGAACATTCACTCAAGGAACTACCAAAAACATCCCAATCAGCCGGAGTATAACCCTGGAAAATAATGTTGTTTTCGTCAGCTCCTTCCTGGGTGAAGGGTTATAATATAAAAAAAATATATCATTCACGGTGACCTCGGTATGAAGGTGTTCAGCATGAGACCAGCGCAATATATCTACGTGCTCGGGATTTATAGGGAATAGGAAATAGAACCGACAGTCGGAGCTGCCCTAAGGGTTAACGAATTATTCAGTGCACGAATGAGCCCCGAGTGTGTATGCACGTTGAACTTCTTTTGCGCCGTACCTAGCCAATCGGAGGTGCGGACTTGCGTTCAGTGTTTAAACAGAGTTGTGTGCTATGCACGTGAGTGATTTCATCAGCACCAGCATCATCATCATCTTTATTAGAAACTGTCTATTCCCTACCAGCCTGACAGCACATCGCAATCAACCAGAGGAAAGGTAGGCTTCATTAAATAGATGCGTTTTTCAAATGGGCCTTAAAGGCTTTATAATGCACACAATTTACTTCATTTCCAATGGGAGCGAGTTGGGAAATTTGGGCGATTTAATTCGAAACTTTAATGTACGCTGCTTCGGGTACATGGAATGATATTATAGGTCCATGCTTCATTTATCGGTTCTACCATCTCAATCAAATATCATTTTCCCGGTTGAAGCTATAATGGGCCATCGCAGTTATAAATGTTTTAAAGGCTGGCTGATGCATGCAGCTCGGGCAGATTACTCCAAGCATATTTTATTAAGATTGAATTACTGCAATTTACGGCTGTTATTGCAGTATATAGCGGTTGCATTGTCTCGCCACATTTTCTTTTTATATATAATTTAGTAATTATCTTCATTGTGTAAACGTGTTACGTGTTTTTTTCGATTAACATGCCACTCCAGCTTCGCACTGAAACTGATCGCAATTTTTGTTCTTTAATTATTGTTTTGATATTGTCTCGGTATAAATATACGCCGTGTGTAGTGCATTACCCTGGAAGAGCTAAAACGGTTTTAATTTGGCCACAATCTGGCTCTCAATAAAGAACGCTTATATATATACCCAGCAACAAACACCGCAGCTAACGGGAGCAGGCAGTGCAACTGCTCCGGGAACCGACGGGTCGGAGGGTGCCCAAGCGCCGGACTACGGAGAGCGGAGGGGGAAATGGGACAACGGGGCCCCCGCGTCACTTCCTACACCCAAGCCAACCCAGGCTACGCCACTGCTAACCACCTGACAAGAATGAAAACCTACCTGCCTACTCACCCCAGGGACTCGTATACCCTCTCCCTGAGCCTGCGTTGGCTTCCGGTTGCCCGAACGAATACATTGTAGAGGTCGCGCTCGTTACACACAAAGTGCTTGCCACGAATGAACCAAAATACCTTCCCGATCTCGTCAAGGAGCATAAACCATCTCGCCAACTACAGCCATGCTCGCTGCAGCAGCAGTTTTCGGCTAACCATCGGACAAAGATGGTGGTCACCGCATCGCGTGGTGCTTTCAGATGCGCTTCTGCGGCCGTCTGGAACGCTCTTCCTTCCGATATTAGGAAAGCACCGGAGCGAAGCACTTTTAAATCGTCATCTAGATTGAAACTCATTTCCTTAGAATCGCTTTTTGTGTTTAGTTTGTTGTCCTTCACCCACACCTCTGATGAGCACGGTTGGCTACATACGGTGTGAAAGAAGTTGAACATACATTCATACATGCCTACCAACCTACCGATGTCTTGCGCTGTTATCAAACATCTCTGCATTCTCTCTTGTGCTACTCTCTTCGTCTACCGTGAGGGGCAAATTATCGTGAGTGCACGACCAACTCTAACCCATTGTAAATAATTCACAAAAAAACACTTTGAAGCATTCCCCCATGCCACACTCGATAAGCCATCAGCAAACATCTCAATCTCTTGATCTCTCATAAGAGCCATATGTTGCCGCATTAAACCAACTATTAGCTGTCCGTTCAAAAAATGTATACACCGATGAAGTGGCATTTTCTGAAAAATTGATGTTTATTGCCTAAAGGCAAGAACACTTGATGCATTTTTTGAGGGTTTGCAGTGGGCCCTGATGTCATTAATCCGTTGAGATGTTTATGTTGTTTTATAATGGCTTTTATCCTTCACATTGGGCCAACCCCATGGCAAGGAGTCAGGCTGCTGATGCCTTGCTGATGAGACTCAGTGATGGCGGTGACACTGGTCTGAGGCTGCCTCGTGAAATGGCAACAGGAAAAGGGAGACTGGCTTTAAGGCTGCTCGGTTAAACATCAGTTGACAAATTCTGTAACGTGTTTTCATCGGATAAGCTATTTTCTATCTCCTCCAAAATTTGAATTAATCACCATTCAATTGTGCCATTTTTAAGGGTTGGCGTCGTGAGATAAAGAAAATTATTTAAAATGACTAACGGTCCAGCAGGGCCTCGTGTTAGGGCAGGAAGATGACACCAGCCTCACACCTCAATACGTACCACCGCATGGGGGAGGGGAGAGGGGTGGGCTCTCTCACCCACACACCAGATGGGGCTGCTTCACGCTCGGCAAAAGATTTGTCTCTTGAGTGTCAACCGTCCATTACATCCGTGCATGTTATTCTTTGGAGATTATTTAGATTATTTGGCAGCTGTAAATGTCTAATTTGGATGCGATACATTTTCACGTGATAAGCCGCTTCGTCGAGCTATCATTTGTGGCCAGGTCACTTCTGAAAAAAATACATATATGGCAGCTCAGTGGGATTTACCTGGTAAAATAAAAAAAAATGTGATTTGTTTACCTTTAATATACTTTGCACTCCGATCGTATTTTTGTATTGTTTGTTGTTGTAAATTTCTGGCCCGCCCCTACTGAACAATTGTGAAAAAGAGCTATAAAACTCATCGGATTCCTCCAGTCTAAATAAATATTCAGAATCTAAGAGATGAGCTCAGCCAAACCCAAGTGTCAAACTACTAAACGTTTCATCAATCAATCGATAAAGTAGGCACCAGCGTACATTATAGCAGAACGGGAGCGGTACACGGGCCATAGAGCAAGAAGAATGGAAAATGAAACCCGTCACGACCTGAGCGGCAATCATCGCCGAGGCTATGAGTTTGGCGCAATAGCGATTCTAAAAATTCTAAAACAAGGTCACTGAATAACGTCCGGGCTGTGCCCCACCTACGAAAAAATAAAACAGTTTAAAGGTAAAAAGGTTTATTTTTGCATTTAAAATCGATGACATTAGAATCGATTCACCTTGCTGATTAGAGTCGTTTCAAACAGAACCAAAACATAGGGCTCCCCCCGTTGGCATCGGGACAACCCCGTGCCCCTTGCGTGTGCCACTCGTGTTAGGGTCAATGATGACCGATACCCTCAAGGGCACCACAACGCGACAAACCTGGTTTAGTCGCGACGGAATTCCACATGCACACCCGGCACAACTCTATGAGGTTGCTGCTACACAGAGGCTCTGAGAAGGCCATCATGAGGGTGGGTGGGGGGGCGGGCGGGAATCACTGAGCTACACAGACATCTCTCTTACCTTTCGCCGTTACACGTTTTAACCGAGACATTTACACCACGCACGGGCGGGCTTTGCCGAGGCCCTGGGTTTGTTGGCGAGGTGCGCGCGGGGGTGGGGGGGGGGGTTATGCCCTCCGTGCTCACCACGTTGAAGTCCAGGTGCTTGCTGACCCAGCGGGCACCGTCCATGAACTCCTCGTGCAGCCCCATGATGTAGAGGGTGTCCAGCGCGTCCACGATCGTGGCTCCCATCCGCGCGCTCCCTGCCCAGGAATCGCCACCGCAAACGTCAGATTGGGGAGGAGGTGGATCTCGCAACCCCGAGCGGGTCATGGATACGCCGGGCCGAACCACGGCACAACTAAAATACGGTGTAATTAAGTGTCGGGAAAAACAAAGGCATGTACGGTATCTAGGCACCTCTTCTATAAGGAAGCACACGTGTATCAGATGTGGCTCTTCCATGAAACAGGATCGTATGAATTATGAGGACGTGGTTATGTAAAGGTGAAGGCATTCATTCGTCAATTTCCCGCAACTCCGATTGGCACGGTTGGTTATGTACGGTGCGAAAGAAGTTCAACATACGTACATACATATCCTGAGTATGTCTATTGTATTCATAATCTCTAGTCGGTCAGGCGAGAGGCTATTGGATGCATTCTATACTTTACAAGAACAGTGTGTCCACGGTTACAGAGAGAAACAGAATTTCATCAGCTTGTGTTCCGGGCCTTGCCTCTGCGTTACACCGCAGACGTCGCCAGCGTTCTAGCGTCATAGTGACGTTAATGCTCACTCCGTAGTAAATAGCGCAGTTTAAAAATAAAGAAATAAAAACGTACGGCGAAGTATGTGCTTTGTGTCTTAGTGCCAACGGCCATTCCTGCTGACATTTGATGGAAAAATGTACAAAGCTGCTTATTTCCCCGCCAACTCGGAATCATTTTGTTTCCTAAAACCAGCGGGAAACTGCTCATCTTGCGAACATATGGCAGAGCGATCGTCCGAGGGACTCGCGTTAAGTAAGCACAGAGTGTCCTTGTGCTTGGGTAGAGTCCGGTATCCCGCCACGCAGACATTACCACGGAAGGCATCACAGTTTGCACAACAACCTCCGTTGTCGCCCCTTGTTCTGCAAGTTGTCCACAATCACGAAGCTTTGACAACAAACATTCAACCAGTTTCGATTTAAAGCTTTCGTGACTGCAGGGATTCATCTTTTTGGTTCTTTCGGTAAAGTCACGTAGAAGGGAAATAATAAAATAATAAAAATAAACCAATAAAATAATTCTCACGATGTTTCGTCCACAACGCAAGCAGCCGAAACGTCGTGAGAATTGTATTTTATTATGTTTTGATTATGTTTTATTTTTATTATTTTATTATTTCCCTTCTACATGACTTTACCGAAAGAACCAAGAAGATTCAACCAGTTTAGACGCCACGCAGGAAAGAACACGCCCGTGTGCGTATGCCACGGGAATCAATCCCCCGTGTATGTACTGTGTGTTAAACTTCTCTGGCAACGTACGTAGCCAACCGTGCTAATCAGAGGTGCGGGGGAATACCAAGAAAGTAAACAAACGAAAACCAGTTCTCAAGAAATTAGTTTTCAATCCAGATTTAAAAGTGCATTGCTCCATTAGATTCCCAATAAAAGTGAAGCGCCGTTAGTGGGCCCCTATTAATGCCGGCAAGGCAAAAGGCGTGATTTAGGGGTAGGGCCAGCATCCAAGTTGACCCGGCCGCCTTTGTCACCCACCGCAGCGGCGAGCCAGCCCTCCGACCGCGAGGCCACCCGGCCATCGTCAAAAAATATTTCCCAGCGTCGCGGCGAAACGTCGGCCAAGAAAAAAAAATAAAGTCTCGTCGTCAATCGCTCTGCACCGGAGCGGCGAGCCCACTTGACACGTGCGGTTTGGCCCGAGTCGCGATGCGTTCCCCCCCCACCCTCCCTCCCCTCCCCACACGTTCCTCACCCCCCTCCGGATCATTAAAAGGCAGTCTGTCAGTTCCACCCTGCCAACGGAGTCGTTAATGCGGCGGCCCTGATGGTGCCTCCGATAGTGGCAGAGTGAGACGGCGCTTCGGAGTGTTTGCTGCAGTCCGCGCCGAGGGGCATGTACGTATGTACGGGCACGTTGAACTTCTTTTGCACCGTACGTAGCCAACCGTGCCGATCGGAGGTACGGAGGAAGGACAGCAAACTAAATGCAAAAAGCAGTTCTTAAAATAATGAGTTTTTAAATACAGTATATATAATAAACCAAAAACATTGCCTCTCGTAAACATAAAACAAAATACTCTTCGGTTATTTCGGTAAAGTCACGTAGAAAATAAAAGAAAATAATATTTTCTTTCTACGTAACTTTACCGAAAGAACCAAAGAGTATTTTATAGAAAATAAAATAAAATAATATTTTCTTTCTACGTGA
>CM025645.2:3116561-3134313 GCA_014621495.2 Entosphenus tridentatus
ATTTTATAGAAAATAAAATAAAATAATATTTTCTTTCTACGTGACTTCACCAAAAGAACCAAAGAGTAATTCCTGCATTAAAAAACAACCCAGTCCATCTGCTTATCGACATGTCAGAGCAATGTTTAACAGCACCTCTGGACCAGCCTCAACCTTCCGGGTCTCATCAGCAGTGCGTGGCCCGTCGCAAGGCGTTCTCGTCTTTGCCAGATGTTGTTGGCGAGAGCACGCCACTGAAGCTGCGGAGACCGCTCATTGCGGAGCGGCGAGAGAGTAACGGCTCTTGATGTAGCACAGAAGCATTACCTTCTCTCCGCGTGACAAAAAAAAATAAAGACGTTAAAATATTTAGCCTGATGGATTTATTGCAATGTGAATAGGTTAATCTTCCTAGACATTCATAGAGCGGGAAAATTACTTAAGTGGAGATGATATTTGTAATGTGGCAGCATAAACCTCGGGGAAATTGGGATAAATTTGACGTACGAGCAGTTTAAACTCCCGCGACAGTGTTTCACTTATCAGATGCTGAACAGCTAACAAATGCACAAACAGCCAAAGGTGGATACCAATCAAAGAACAACAGATTGAACCTAATGAGCTGAGGATACCAATGTTCACTTGTTAGGGAGGATGTAGGAATGTAGACAAGAAGGCATGGAGGAGGAGCAATGAGAGGCAATGAGGCCTCATCGCTCATGGGGGTACAACGCAGCCCAGTTTGGGCCCAGCACAGGCCCGAGCACAGCTCTATCGTCTATAACAGCGGCACGAATAATGTATAACTTGGACACGTATAACTGGGACACGTATAACTGGGGCACGTATAACTGGGGCACGTATAACGTATAACTGGGGCACGTATAACGTATAACAGGGACACGTATAACTGGGGCACGTATAACAGCGGCACGAATAACAGGGGCAGGTATAACGTATGACTGGGACACGCATAACTGGGGCACGTATAACGTATAACTGGGGCAGGTATAACGTATGACTGGGACACGTATAACAGGGGCACTCCCCTGGAGCAGTGTTGCCGTCCGGCGTGGGACCGCCGCGCGCGTCCTGCCCAGATTTCCTGGAACGAAGTTTCATGCCGCAGAGAGGCTCCCAAATTCCAGCAGCTTTTACGTCGAGACAGAGACAGAACCTTTAACCCGGCGTCTCAAGGAGGGGAAAAAAACAACAGTCACACGCGAGATCGTTACCCTCGCCCGGTGCTCGATAGCGTTGCCGGGAGTTCGCTATGGAAAGCATCGATTACATTTGAGTGTTCTCCTCGCCAGGCCCTGTCTGCGATTGCTCACGGAATAATTCGACGCCACTGAGATCATCCCCGGTGGTGTCGGGGCAGGATTTAAAATCTCTTACGCACTCAGGAACCATCGACTTTCCACTACGCAATCACCACTAATCAGCATTAGGCTTCGAGAGCCCCCTCACCCCCCAACCGACCCCCAATAAAATGTGAATCCCTAACCAAGAAAACACTCACAGCCACCTGAATGCGCAATCAGTAATCAACATCAAGAGCTTCATTTAACAAACAAAAAAAACTCCGTTCAGTCATTTGTATTAAGCATTAAACACCTAACTACAGGACTTGACATGCTATTGGGCTGGCAGATAACTGGATTACGCTTCTTAACAGCGCACCTTTGATATGGATGTAAATATTCAAGAACCTAATTATGCTGGCAAAGGAGAGCAGCCCACTCCACGTTCATTTCCGGGTGAATAATTGCTATTTATTATGACAAGCTATTCATCGCAATAGGGTGAGTTAGATTTCTTACACGTGAGAAAACAAAGGGTCTGAGCTTAATGTGTTGGCTGGGAACATTATAGGTGCAAGTAGTAACCAGGGGAGAGGGCAAATTAAGTACATAAACAACTTGAATTGTAATCAGATGCGACTGCGAGTATCTGATTCAAAGCTGTTGAGTAAATATCACGGAGGAGAGCCGAGTGGGACGATGAAGATGCATTAGTTCATTACCCTTTAGTCATAGAAGTTGCAATTACATTTTCGCGACATTCCAGAATGGGAAGATTTCAGATGGTGCCGTTGACACCAGGGTGGCTAGGAGATGTTAACTACCTCGCCTGGTATACAGGAGGTCGTGGGTTCGATCTCGACCCTGACACCTTTATATTTGGAGTTTGCGTGTCTCTCCCCGTGGTCGTGTGGATTTTTCTCCCGGTCGTCCGGTTTTTCCCCTCCATATTTAGAAACACGCGTTTTAGAGTATTTGACTGCTTTCGATATCCACGTGATAAGCCAAATTCGCTGAGCTATTATTATTTTTGGCTTCGGAAAAAGGGTTATATAATTCAGTGGGAAGTAACCTGGCAAAATATAAATAGTTTACAGTTTAAAGTTGAGACATCGTTAAAGAAGCAGCGCATCAATTCGATCTGCAGCATCTCTCTGTCGATAGAGTATGACTATTCCCTTCGCCAGGCACTCCAGTTTTCGCGCACACACACACACAGAGATGAAAGGATATTTTGTGAAAGAAAAAAATCGTTGAGAAAACAATTCTGAAGAAAAAAATGGTCTCGCGACTCAGAAAGACTTTTATAGGTCCCGAAAGATATTTTATTCTTTATTAATATATATAAAGGTTTAATTTATTAGCCTGGCACTGCAATGTGCCATTTACAGAAGCTCGTCTCAATGCGTTTATGGCGTATATGCTCATAAAACGTCGCAGGGCACATGGGCGACCCATTTCAATACATCTTTTTTTGGGGGTGAGAAGGGGGGGTGGGCAGTGGGGGGGGGGGGGCGGGGGGGATTTTACATTATCCACACATCTCACCGTGAACAGATTCCCCTCCGCTCGCACGCTATCTACCGCTCCCACGATTTAAAGGGGGGGGGGGGGCTCCAACGCAGTCGAGATCCTTCACGTTGCTTCACCGGCGAAGGGAGAAATAACGGCACGACAAAGGAAGACTGGAATCGCATTGCAGGCCACAGATATGTAAAGAAACAAACAGAGGCCGCTCTCCCGGTCTTTGAAGGGTTACGGGTTATCAACAATGCGCACCTGATAAGGATTGTGCAGACGTTCCATTAAAGCAATTACAAAGAGAAAGATCCCCTGTGTAGCCTTAATAGACTGTTGGGGCAAGTGCTGTTCGCGAACACCTATGAAGGCCGGAACGGTACGCGAGGGGGTGAGAGCCAGTACCACGCCCGACCGCATTTGTCTCTCCAACGGCGATGCTTACACACCGCACCAGGTACTCATTTGAGGCTGACTCGACCTAGGGGAGGCCCAGGACCGGTTCAGATAATCGTCACCGGTGTTGACCGTGAGCGGGGAGTCGAACCCGTGCCTCCTAGTGCGTAGCGCGGCGCGCGCTAACCACTACTCCGCCGCTCCCCGCACGCTCGAACTCACAACCCCCTGGTCGAAGAGACATGTGCCTACGTACACACACACACACGTGTAAGCAAAGCACGTGCAAGCGCGTGCGGACACAGACAGCGCGAGCTTCTTAGTGCCATCGCCCACAAAAGTGGCCACCGCACATAAAGCAATCGAGATTAATAGTGCACAAATAAAATATGATCCGTTTAGTGGCCACGGCGCGACGTTGTAAACGAGGCTGTAAAACCCCGCATTAGGGGCAGCAACAATTACCGGCGTGGCATTTCAAATAACACAGCTTTTTAACACACGTGGTATATTACTGCCGTACACATTTATTGATGTTTAAATTGTTGCGCGAGTGTGGATATGCACGCGTGGGAGAGTGCATGTTTATGTCTGTGCGTGTGTGTGCGCGCATATTTAATATTTATAGATTTATAGGGAATGTCGGATGTGGGACCGTCGACACAACTAATATACAGTACAGTGTAGTCATTAATAGGTGCTCGCTAACACGAACCGTAACAATATATGTACGTCTGTTGAACTTCCTTTGCACCGTACGTAGCCAGGGGTGAGTGTGTGTGTATATATAGTGATGCATAGTTAGGCGTGATGTTGTGGTTAGCGAATACGCTGCACCAACCTCCGAGTAACCTGGGTTCAACTCCCAATCACACACATCACCCGTGAGAGTTGATACTTGAACTGAGACTAGACTATTATTTGTTTATGATTATGCTTTTTCACCAAGGAAAGCCTCAGGGTCACGCTGAGATTTCACAGTAGGGGGCGGTGTTACCGCCGCTGTGTGTAATCACAATTGAATTAATTTCTGGTCGTTTTTTAGCATTGCGATGTTTGATAAATACCAATTACATCTTATGGGTTTTGGTTTAGATATGGGGGGGGGGGAGGGGGGGTTGTAAACCTGAGAACCCGGAGAAAACCCACGGAGAACAGGGGGAGAAACATGCAAACTCCACACAACACAATCATCCGTGCGTTACCACTGCGCCGTACTGCCACCCGAATTCGACTCGGCATAAATGCGGGGCATCTGGTGCCGTTGATCCCGTTGGTGCCGTTCTTACACGAGTAGTGGAAACGGTGGCTGGGCGTGCTTGGAAAAAGGAGTATAAACCACCATCACGCCACACTCCGGTCATCCTCGCAGCGGCTTTTGGGGGGCCATCGAACAAAGGCTTCTGCGGCCGCTCTTCCTTCGGATATTACGAAGCCACTGGAGAAATGCACTTTTAAATCAACTGGATTGAAAACGCATGTTTTTAGGACTGATTTTTGTGTTTAGTTTGTCCTTCCCCCGCAACTTCGATTAGCGCGGTTCGTCGAACGTACGGTGCGAAAGAAGTTCAACATAAATTATCTTTTTGGCATGCATGCTCCAGGTTTGCTCTTACAGTATCCCACTATCCGGCTTCGGGTTTTCCCATTGGTTGCCTGAGCCTCTGGGTGTCACTCTTAATGCCCGTCTGGGTCAGCTGACCTCCTCTATCCCACAGACGTGTCCCACCCACGTGTCCCACCCATTGCAACTTCCCCGACCCAATGACATCCACAACACTTTCCTGCTACGATCTATTCCCAAATTCCAAGATGCATTACTGCGCCATGCCCTGAATTTCTAGCGTGCATTCCAATTATCGGCAAACCTCTTTATTTCACTATTTATCACAAGGACGTGCTTAGGAAAATGCAGCATATCAGTGTGAGAAGCAATTCCAGTGTATAATCATGTTCTCTCCAACTCTGATCTGTTGGGCACATACAGCACTGCAGATATCTCTGCTAGACAAGACTTACTTCAAGGGCATGTACACAAACAGAAGATCGTTTACCACAGTTTGCTGACAAACAGGAGCCAAGAAGTCGCTCAAGTTAAAAAAAACGCGAGCTACAAATGCGCTGCTACGTGCATTGTCTTTGTGATGTTCGATTTTTGGCGTTCTCCGGTCTGACACATCGGTTTCAAAGACACTGCATGTATTATCAGAGCATGCTTGCTTGCATGTTTTGCCACAAGTACGTGTGGTTACTGCAGACTTGATTCCTTTCAGAAGTCATCTATTTTGTGGCTGAACATTTTAATACCTGTTTCATTGTCAGAAAGGCTAAAACCCATTCTTATTTTTTCATACTTTTATCCTGGCAGAAACGGTCCCTTAGATAAAGTTTCAATGTCACTCGTGCCCGATGCCTTTTTGCCAAAATCTCTCCCTGCTCAGGTGAGCGTTGTGGCCAGGGCTATAATGACGGTGGCGCTGGGCTGAAACCTCTGCTGGCACCACTCAAATGCCCCCCTTGGCCAAATCAAGTTCACTCCCCTTCGCGGTCTATCAATCAATCAAAACTCTATTTCTGTAAAGGTACCTTCATTAAAGCAATGCGCCTGTACGTAAACTATGGAAAACCTTTAAACCGTGAAACTATAATAATAATGATGATCACGTTCATCAAAAACCATCGCTTTGACGAACGATGAAGTGGTATGAAGCTTTCGTGACTGCGGGAATCCATACTCTTTGGTTCTTTCGGTAAAGTCACGTAGGTAGAAAAATAATAGATCACGACGTTTCGATCGCAACACAAGCAATCGTCATCAGGTGGGACAACCACAGCAAGAAAAAACTGCTGGTTTGTTCTTGCTGTGGTTGTGATAAAAACGTCGTGATCTATTGTTTTTCTACCTACGTGACTTTACCGAAAGAAGCATAGAGTATAAAGCGATAAGGTGGTAGACAAAGGAGGAGGCATAGCTAGGAGGACGTACACTTCTGGGACAGTTATGAAATCAGCTCATGGTTTGGAGCTATATGGATTCTTACATCATGAGACTGTGAGAGATGTGGCAGGCCTATGGAGGCCTTCATACCAGCAGTGAATAGATTAAGGTCCTTGTCCAAAGCTACACGGGGCCTTAACGAACCGGTGGTTCGTAACAAGGAAAGGGACTCATCTTCTTGGTTCTTTCGGTAAAGTCACGTAGAATGGAAATAATAAAATAATAAAAATTAAACACACAGACTCTGTCTTCTCGACAGACCTGTTCTTCACCTGAGGACGGCTGCTTGCATTGTGGCCGAAACGTCGTGAGAATTATTTTATTATGTTTTATTTTTATTATTTTATTATTTCCGTTCTACGTGACTTTACCGAAAGAACGAAGAAGATGAATCTCTGCAGTCACGAAAGTTTTAAAGTGAAAAGGAAAGGGACGTTTCACACGAGCAATAACAACGCGAACAAAGAACCCCCCTCCGCCGGCCCCCCTCAAAACTTAAGTTTGTAAATGGACAAATCTAGACTAGGGCTGAACGATTAATCGATTTCAAATCGAAATCGCAATTTGAAACAATGCGATTAGCAAATCGCAAAGGCTGCGATTTTTTGCGATTTGAAAAGTCCTGTTACTTTCTTATTGGAATTGTTTAATTTGTTGTTATTATACCTTTATTTATTTAACTTAACAATCGTTCTGTTTGATCGTTCTATTTCAATCAAAACATTTAAATAAATACATGTTGGAAGCAATTCATATATTTTAAGTTCTCATCATTGCATTAGAATATATAGAGCAGTTCATATTGTGATGGTATCATGTGGTAATGCTCCATCACGTGTTTTAAATCTATTACGCAGTGAATATTGAACTGAAGCTTGACTTAAAACATTTTTAATCGCAATATCTGTCAGAAACATCACAATTAGATATTTTCCCCAAATCGTTCAGCCCTAAATTCTAGACAGCGCCTCTAAGACAGCTCCCTGCTGACCGCGAGCAAACACCTAGTCGATTAACTCACGACTCGTTAGTGGCTCTCTCTAAACGACAAAAAATCCGCGCTAGTGCCTGGCCACTCCCCCCCATCCACCTCCCGGTAAGCGATCCCCAAACAGAGGCGCGTTTCATTTAGCGATCCCGTTTAATATTTAAATACGGCACTCTGCGGGCCTCTTGCCAGTGTTTCCATCTAGCGTTGGCTGGTGCGCGAGGAATTAATTGCGATGTAAATTCATTGGCCGTTAACGGTTTTGTGGGCGGACGGAGCACAATAACGCGACGACTTTGGCGCGATCAGTTGAGCCCAACGTGCCTGCGGGTTTTTTGTAACAAAAAAAATGCTTTAAATATTCAAAGAGTGACTGGCTCTGAAAGCGAATGATGCCCGCGCCATCAGCCAGCGCACAAACACAATGTCAATTGCTGTTAATGTAGTGTAACGGTTTGTTGCGGACCCTGCACGGCCTGGTAATGCGGCACAAGCGACAAAGCTGTATTATCGCATTCCCAATTTGAATTGCGTGCCCATCGTCAGTCCATATTGTAAATTCCTCCATGCGCGCCTTATTAATTGCTTTAATCAACGAGCGCTGGTGCTGTGTTTTAAACTGGCTTTGTTTTAGGCTCCTGCGTGTTCACACGAACTCTGAAGCACTCTGCTTATGAACACACACAAGTACGTGTACTTTGTAATAATTATTATATTTGTTTAGGCAGATAATCTGCAATGAATCTCAATAATCTTTTTTTCAGGAGGGTCGTGCCAAGTTTTTGAAGTGGGGCGTGCGATGTTACTGCTGCTTGCTACGTGTAATCCCCAATTGAGTAGTCTGCATGCATTCTTTCTGCACTGGGATGTTAGACTAATACCAAGTTTCATTGTATAATGTTTGTAACCTGTGGTAGGAATGCCGGAGAACTTCGGAGGAAACCCATGCACGTGGAAAAGCGCCTTGGTAGGGAGTTGAACCCGGCCCTTCTTGCTGCAAGACACAAGCTGTCGCGCCACTGTGCCGCCGTGACCCCCATCTGCACTAGAGGGGTGGCTGAAATAAACTCAGGGTTGGACAAACTCGCCTGAGAGACTGGACCCTGGGAAATGACGACGCACTTTCCACAATCGTTTCTCATTCCGGCACAGTCTATGAAACAGTGGATTGCCGTACATCAGCCATCTGATACGTATAACCGATTTCATATGACAAATGTGTGTAAAGATTCATTGTATGAAAAGAAATACGTATTTTTTTTTTAAACAGTGATTGGTAACAAGGCTGAGTCTATGAAACTGTCAACCTTTAAAATAAACTCTGTTTAATCACGGATTCGAGTATAGGATTTCAACGGTGGCCGGCTCATTGCTCTGACAGAGCCATGATGAGCCCCACGAGCAAACTGAAATGGTATTGGATTGTGGGAGCAAAATGTTTACGAGAGGCACTGCAATGCAGGCTGGGAGAAAGCGCACCCAGGCAGCGCTGTCACTGCACGTTTCAACCGCTGTTGCTATTATCAAAAATGCACACATGCTGAGGGGATGAAAGTAAACTTGAGTGAGACCTCCACTCGTCAGAAAAGCCATTAATCTGCCTCTCTTTGCGCTCGCGGATAAAGATCTCAAATGCACTTTGTTGTTCTCTTTTCTATTTTTTATTATTATTTCCTAACAAGGCAAAGGGATCGTCTCCTGATGCTAATGAGCAGATTAACGCAGTGCCAGTTGAGATTCCGCATCCTCACCCTAATGGGGTTGTGTTTTGAGCAAATTGCCTGACAGCTCAACTTTGGGAAGGTGTTTGACTACCATTCAAGAGGAAAAAAAGACATTTTATTTTTTCACATATTCACCAATAAACACCTCGCCAAGTCTACAGGCTCGTTTTTTTTTTTGAACGGGGAGCCTGCACTCGGTACGCTGAACCAATTCCAGAGCGAGTGATTGTTGCGTCACGCACAAGGAAGCAGCGACATTGCCCCGGAGAAAACCTATGCTGAAGGAGGAAGGGGAAAGGCCCGCATGGGCCATCAGCAACCGGGCTTCTGCTGACTCAGGAACCACTCCGGCAGGCCTTGGGTCTGCGTCCTCAACGCCCCCCACGATCCCCCGATGCTCGAAGGGCTTGGCACTCGTTCCTCTATCTAACACCCCCCCCTGCCCCCTCCTCCTCTCCCTACCGTCCAAGTAAGTCGAGGTTAGAAAGCAATCTTAACGAAGAAGCCAATTTCGTTGAACGTACGGCATAGCTTCGGTGAGTCCGGTGGTTCCCGACCCCTCTGCACCCGTCGACTACCCGTCAAACACTCAGGCCACCCGGAAAAGTAAACCCCTCCAAATCGTGCAATCTGGCACGAGTTCCACGCACCGCTTTCCCATGGGCATTGCGGACCCCCCCACCAACGGTCCTGCGGACGAAAGAGCGGACTCGTAGGAATCACAACAAATCGACCGCACTGGTAACGCCACACACACACTGCCAGTAAGGCGACCCAGGCGAGTGACGTGATGGCGAGAGCAGCCGCAGAGGTCGCAAACGGGCTTTGATTCCTTACCCGTACCCGGCTGCACCAGAGTCGCAATCGGGTACCCGATTGCGACCTCTGGGATAAAGCCATGTTGCAGGCGCGGGTGGGTTGATTCTAGGAACTTGAATTGTGAAAAGAGACGAGACGTTGGGAAATGAGTGACAAACGGTGACTCACCAGTGACTCATGGCCTACCCGTACCCGTACCCGGCCGCACCAGGGTCACAAACGGGTACCCGTACCCGGGTGTCGGGTAGGGTACGGGTATGGGGTACCCGATTGCGACCTCTGAGCAGCCGGCCTTTCTGCGCTGACCCACCCCGAGGCCTGACTGCGGTGGGGTCGGCGCGGCTCCGAGCGCCCGTGGGCGTCTGGGTTGAGATGCGAGCCCCCCCCAGGAGCCAGGGTCTGGGACTCCCATGGGCTCGTGAGCCAGGCCGGGCCAAACCGTACGAACCCCACACCCAGGACCTCGCCAACTCCAAAGCAGGCGCGGTGGTGCACACCGCCACCAAACACACAGACCTGCGCAACCTATGTTTGCTCTGCTGCTGCCTCCCACTGGGGCAAATTGATGCCGTTAAAAATAAAAGTTAGGGGTTTCAAGGTACCACGAGTAAGGTACGCTGCATATTTTTTTTCCACACGAATGAACAACTGCAGGGCGAGGTTGCCCTCGAAGGTCGTTGGGGTTATTTGACCATACTTCACTGAAAAAGTTCATCAGGGTAGGCAGAGGCAGGGAGCATAGACGTACTGTACAGTATAATAAAGGCTTTTGCTGCACTGTCTGCCCTCTGCTGCTCACAGCATACCACCAAAGCAGCCTATAGCACCTGTGTATGTGTGGCAGTCGCCTATCCAAAAACAATCCGGAATCTGGCAACTGACAAGATTAGGCACAAATCGGGAAGATTTCGTCATATATTATTATCGCAGATGCCATTCATTATCATTAACTATGCAAAATGTGTTTTCTTTATACTATATTTCATCTTCCTCTTCCTCTTTCGTATGGCTGATGTAGATGCAAAGCAACAACTGCGATTTCATATTCAGGTGGTCAAGCCAGACGACCGCATCGGCATGAGCGGCAGAGTGTATCATCGTCATCGCCGTGACGCCTCCATCGTATTTGTGGATCTGGGGATTGCGTCGTTGTGCGTTGTACGGTCTGTTCTGGATGACCACAGTCGCACGCTACTGGAGAGTTTTTAATTTTCCATCTGTGCATCAGCTATCCGCATCTGCTGCTATGGTTTGTGCAGTGGATGCGGTTTAGCATGGACCATGAGCTTCGTGGCATATCAAACTCGGGGATCTTCTACGTTGGGTCTTTCACAATAAGGTGTTTGTCTGCGGGTTCTTTTGAATTCCATTCAGATTTTTTTTTATTTCATCAACCATTGTCAATGCACGCATGGATGGTATATGTAATCATTGTGTTTTTATAAACCAGGTGCAAGCCCCATTGAGATTCATCATCTCTGAGCAAGAAGACCTGGTTAAGGAATGACACACTCATTCATTTTGCAGTTGCCAGTAAATGTTTTGCAATGCAGCATTACGGCTTCGACAGTTCGGGTAATGGGGCCTTCTTCAGAGCACCAAGGTAAACTAAGACAACTCACAATCCTGTCACGAATGCAAGACTATAAAACACACACACGGGCAAAAACAGATCCTCCATTTAAACATAGAGAACAGCCAATATCCCAATAGCAAGTAAACACAATAGCAAAGCATGGTAGAGTAGTGTAGCCAGCATCCCACATGGCTGCCTTTATCTCTCCCGCGCTGATAACAATGCACTGTGCCAGGTACTCAGTTTTAAGGCTCAGTCAACCTACAGGAGACCCAGAAGTACGTTTCTGTTGCCAGCTGTGACCTACATTGAGCGTCACGACCAATCAGCGCAGACGATGTTAACGTCTCAGATGCAGACACACGGATACTTACACGAAAGACAAAGATAAAGACACAAATCTCCCATATAGCCTTGACCGACTGTTGGGGCAAGTGCTGTTAGCGAGCACCTACGAAGGCCGGCACAGCACACGAGGGGATTTGATGGCCAGCACCACGCCTGCCTGGCTTTGTTTTACACACGACACCAGGTACTCATTTGAGGCTGAGTCGACCTAGGGGAGGCCCAGGACCGGTTCAGATAATTGTCACTGGTTTTATCTGTGAACGGGAATCTAACTCGACGTAACGCAGTGCGCTAACCGCTACACTACTGCTCTCCACACATATACATATACACACACACATATACATATTCCGGGGACAGAAATAGTGTAAACGCCCAGGCTGAAGACAGTCCAGGTAATGGGGGCCCCCACTAGAGGCATTTCAATTTAGATCCGAAATTAGTGTTGCGCAATGTCCATGCACTCTGCTAAATGATTGCGCTTTGTTAAACCACCAGTACTCTTTGTAAATTATGGCGAGCCCTGGGCAAAGGAAATTAAAATTTCATCACCCCCCCCCCCAGCACAACGTCCACATTACAACTTTTATAAAGAAATATAATTTATATCACGAAAACCCAGCAAATTAAATCACTTCGGCTGCGTGCTCCATATTTATACGGTGCGCAAATGTATAATTCCCAGGAAATACAGGCAGCCTAAAATCGTGAATAATTAAAGTTAGCGCCAAGTATGAGGTCTGTCAGAGGAAGAACTCCCATCAGCGGGCTAAAGTCCATCACCCTCATAAATATTGCAAGCTTTCCTGCCAAATCGAATTCATGTACCTCAAACATATATATCACCTCGAAAGAGAATATCAAAAACAGCGAGGGCAATTGTTTAAGTGTGGAGAATTTTGAATTAGCTTTGTCCAGGCAGCCGCGTGATCAACCAGGCCAGATGGAGCTTCGGTCAGATCGCTCGCCTCGAAGCCGAGATAGATCCACAGTTGTAATCTTATTTGGATAATGTCTCGGCACACATCATCCCACTGGGGTTGGTGAAATGTGTACAAGTTTGCGGGAAGCAAACAGCGATTTTAACGTCGATAAAATTACCCTGGCCATCGGAACGTATAATTTCCACCGCTGACTGCCGAAGGAAATGGAGCGCAAATAAAACCCGCGGAACCTGAACGAGTCAACATCATCAGCTGTCAAGGCCAGAGCATGAAAATTAAACTACCCGTGAGACTCAAAGGAGCCAAACACCAAGGCACACTTTGAGATCATTACGGTTCACTGTTAAACAACGAAGACCGCAATAGCTCAAGAGTCTTAGACACCACGCCGTGTATTCGTGACGTTCACAAATCCCTGCAAACGCCGCCAAACTACGGCGCCTCTATGGGTGAATTATGGCAGCAAGCGCGAGTGACGTCTGAAGCCGTCGCAACAGGCCTGCCACGCATTCTCCTCAAGCGTAATCTTTTTCGCCCCCTCCCAACCCACATCTCCAACGCCCAGCACACTTCTGCGTCGCCGCTCGCGCGTCGGCGGCTTGTTGACACGGGCCCGTGAGGCGGGCGCCGCGTAAATGCGACCATAACGACGATCACAGTGGCGGAGACGACGCCGACGATTATGACGGTTTGTCTGGGTGTTTATACCCCGGCGGGGCGGGCGATAGCCGACGCGTGACAATCAAAACGTCGGCGAGCACCCGTGATTACGCCGCTCCCTCCACCAACGCGTGCTTAAACGCGGCTTCATTGTGACAAATTGAAGCAATTTTGGAGCGAGGGCGCTGCTGGGAGGCGGCGCAAGCAAATTGATTTTCCAATTGTGGACGCGTGTTGAGATAACTAAGGCAAATGGCTATTTAAGCGCCAAAACAGCGTTACCCTGGGCGCAGGAAGCACCCAACTGATACCGCCGTTGCTGCCTCCGAGAATACCCAAGCACCTGGATGAGGGCTTTCAACAGAAGACACGAGTCGACGATAAATACGGCGGATAAAAAAAGAACACCACTTGAGGCAGCGCAATTATATTCACCTCACGGTATTAAGCTCAAACGGTGTGCTACCACGGAGTGTGCGCGCGCGCATGCGGGGAAGCGGTGGTGCAGCAGTTAGCGCGCTGCGATACGAACCTGGCGACCCGAAGTTCGATTCCAGCTCGCGGCCAACTGAAGCGACGGTTATCTGAACCAATCCAGGGCCTCCCTTAGGACGACTCAGCCTGAAATGAGTACCTGGTGCTGTTGGCCACACATCACCTCGTGTGCCGTGCCGGTCTTCATCGGTGCTGGCCAACAGCACTTGCCCCAACAATCTGTTAAGGCTATAGTGGGGATCTTTGTCTCTGTTGTGCAGGAGCAGTGGTTTACGTGATTTTATCAGCCATTGCTGAGATCAGTAGCAAGCATTCTATCACCTGTCCTGGGCATCCGTTCTGTGTAAACATCACCAGCGGGAAGACAGGGAATTGGTGCCGACCATGCAATCTCACCTTAATAGGTGCTCACCAACAGCATCAGAGCCCCATGGCTTATGCAACAAATGATCACCCTTGTGTTGCGTAGCGACGCGATGTCAAACAAGCAACACTCCGCTGCAATCCGAGAAACCTGGATTCGGTTGCCCGATGTGATGGCCATCATCATCATCACCACCACCAGGAACCCGCGATCCGACCCCCACTCAGGTCGACGCAGCCCAAAATGTGTGCGAGCATTGGCGGTGGTGGGCAGAGGTGGCGAGGCATGCGAAGCACTGGCCTCAACGCACCCCCCCCCCCCCCGTGCCCCCCAGGACAACGCAGCCTAAAGCAGTCTCTGGCGCAGCGAAGTTCCAATGTTCAGTGCCCCAGTCAGAGACAAAGGTGGCTTGTGAATTCAATGCGCTGGCTCCGCTATAACCGCCAGCGCGCCGCGTTGGTCACGGATGAATGCTCGGCTAGCAGCACTCGGCTCAAGAGCCTAAGTGCTCAGCCCAAGAGGAGATAACCTCTGCCGTACCCCGTACCTGGTACAGAGGGCGTGATCAACTGTCACGACTGAGGAGACAAAGGCTGCCGGATGTCCGTGATGCTTAGTCACCTTGCCCACGTGTGTGCCATGCCAGCGTGGATAGGCAATTGCTACAACATTCTACGTAGGTTTGGATCTTAATTTGTGTGTGTGTGTGGGAACGTGCGTCTATGGAGGAGGCTCGTGAAGGACGCCACCTGGCAGTTGGAGGCAGTCACTCTCCAGCAACAGCGGGGGGCAGAGGAGCGACGCTCACAACAACGAGCAGAGTGCCGGCGGCTAAAATTCAGCAAGTTGGTGCAGCAGGGGGTACAGGTGGTGCATCTACCAGTTGTCTCAGCTAGTCAACCCATGGCACCTGGGTCTCTCCCGTGACCTCCTGCCAGCAGCGAGCCTTCGATACTTCACGTGGCCTCAAAGTGCACCTAGCCTGGCACAGGCGCCGTTGAGACGTCACCGCCACTTAGTGACGAATGGCGGCTGCTGTTGCACGCTATTAAGTGTGTGCGCCTTATCTAACCTTCTTTAGATTTCACGTGGCGGCTATCTGCCGCAGATTACATTACAAATGTGGCAAGTGTCCGATGCTATCTGCTGTTGGTGCGCCCAGCGTGTCTGCCTCGCTGTTGTAATCCATACATCTCTCATCTGTGCAGGCTACACGGAAACATCTACCCAACTGCGTTCTCGTATCTCCGTGTGTTTACACACCTCCAGATCTATTTACAAATCTAAAAAAGCCACAGATAAGTGGAGGATTAGCCCGAGACTGCACGGCGAGACATTGCTGCTTTGTGCTTCAGAAGCACAATTCCTTTTTTTTCCCCGACTCGCGTCAAACTTGCTCGGCGTTTCTAGGTCCAACCTTGTCCTTTGGCGGGGCTGACGCATCTCGAGCAATGATTTGCTATCCGTGCACGCGGAGAGGGCTTACACGCGTCCACGTCCGCCGGCTTCTTTCACACGTGCAGAGCGGACACTTCATTCGGCATTGTTTGGGTATTTCTAGTGTGATGGCACTTGACTACTATAGGTATTGTTGTTGCAGTGTTATGTGTACGCGTGTGCGAGCATAAACATTTGTATTGATATTCTAAAAGACGGCCCTTTCGCAGTCGGCTATTTTATCCGAGCGTCAACTCGACGCGCCCGCCAGCCCTTTGCATCGACTCGACGAGCGACGTGTCCCCGTGAGCATCTTCTGCCCCTCCGCGTCTCCCAACCGATTTGGTCGCTCGCATGCGCCGTGCCGACCACGAGTCCCGGGCCTCTAGAGTCCCACGCTTGCCCATTCCGTCCCACCTCTTCCAAACACAGAACGCCCATTCGCCGGCCCCCCGGGGGGGGGGGCCCCCCGGCGCGCAACCCCAACGCCAATTCATCTCGTGATGTCCAACCGTACCGCGACGCTCCCTCCCCGCTGGCCTCGCGCACGCATCCGTCTGCGTTACAGGGCAGAGCCGATGTGTCTGCCCAGTGTATTACTCCCATCCATCCATCCGGCGTAACACCTCTATAAATCTAGCGCGTGTCCATTCCACACGGTGCGTCCATTTATCCGGCTATCTCTCCCTCCAGCCAGGGAATCAACTTGATGGACTCTTTGCCTTATGGTAGTGTGACCCCCGTGTCGGTGTGCACATGTGTGTGTGTATATGTGCTCGCGAGCAACACTTGCCCTCAAAAAATATATTGAGGCAATCCTGGGGGTGGGGGTTATTTGTGTGCGCGTGCGCAGCGATGTCGCCGCATGCACGCTGCGCTACGGTAGCGGCGTCTGGGGTTCACAACCACAGCTACGCACGTCGGTGGCAAGTGGCATCTGAGGTTGTGATCGCCATGATCACAAGATGTGCCCCCCCCACCACCCCCCATGATCTAGAAGGCTGGGTGGGGATCCGCTAGGTTTGTGTGGCCATGTGTAGCAGCAGCGAGCGGTGTCGCTCGCTGCTGCTACGGACATGGCGATCCGAGTTCGATTCCCGCTCGTGGCCAACACCAGTGACGATTATCTGATTATCTGACCTGGTCCTTTGCCTCCCCTAGGTCGACTCAGTCTCAAATAAGTACCTGGTGAGGTGTGTAAACATCGCCAATCGGGAGACAAAGGCGGTCGGGCGTGGTGCTGGCCACCCACCCCTTCGTGTGCCGTGCCGGCTTTCATAGGTGCTGCTTACTAATAGGACTTGCCCCAAAAGTCTGTTAAGACTATACGGGGGATCTTTATCTCTGTGTGCGTGTGCGTTCATGTGTCAGGTGTGCATTCGCGCGTGTGTGTGTGTGTGTGCTTAAGTGTTTGCGCATGTGCGCGTTATCTGTTTGAATGTGACCACACTTTTAAGAGGACTACCTCGGCCTGGATAGTTTGCATATGTCCATGGGTTGTATAGGTCAAGGCTGTTTGCTCTTGAGATTGTGCTGGCTGCATCAATTGTACTGCACGCAGCTCCAGGTGAAGCTCTTTCATGAGCAACTCTGGAAGGAAGGCCTGCTTAGCATAGACGACCGACCCGCTGTGGGAATAGCGATGGCAATGTTAAGTGAAAATGACTATAGGTGGAATTATGCACTGCATAATCTATGAAATGCCAATTCCTCAATCGATGGCACTCATTGACCAGCCGAAAGCCAACTCTGTTTCAGGAGGCTCCAGCAAGGTTGCAGGTTTTGCAGCAGCGGACAGTGTTTGCCGCGTGTTTCCCCCGGCCGAGAGATATTTGGGTAATGTTCCCCTACTACTTGGGACCCACGACGAAAGGAAGAAAAAACGTCAGCTGATTTTTTCTTCTTCATTCTTTCGAATGTAGGTACGTGTGTGTCTCTTTCACACCGTACATGGCCAGCTGTGCTCATCGGAGGTCTCGATAACATGTCAGGGTCGCTAATGCCCAGATTTATGTTTATGTTTATGGTGGATGCACCCACAGCATCAACCAGGGTTACCATGGTGAACACACCCGCAGCATCAACCAGGGTTACCATGGTGAACACACCCGCAGCATCAACCAAAGTTGCCGTGGTGAACACACCCGCAGCATCGACCAGGGTTACCATGGTGAACACACCCACAGCATCAACCAGGGTTAC
>CM025645.2:3134323-3155788 GCA_014621495.2 Entosphenus tridentatus
TGAACACACCCACAGCATCAACCAGGGTTACCATGGTGAACACACCCGCAGCATCAACCAGGGTTACCGTGGTGAACACACCCGCAATGAAGTTTAACACGTAGGCTTTCGCGACCAATGTCATCCATAATGTAGGTATTTTGGGTTAGTACTCATATTGTAAATGTTGTGGCTTTGCTCTCCAACACACCGGTGTGCTGTGCTAGTGACGAATTGGCCACGTTCTGTTTACGTGACAAACCGTACTAATTGGCTGTGTTGGGTGGTGGCGGGTTTAACGACACATTTATATATTTACGTGATCTAACCCAAAAAAACCGATATTATGGAGGACTGTGGAACTCTCTGCCAAAGGCTGTCAGGGAGTCCGGTTCATTCGGGATCTTCCGCCCAACAATATTTCTCTTTTCCTATTTTAACTCAACCACTTCTTACCCAACCCTGATCCCCCATTGCCATTGCTGAATAGCACCTGGAGGTTTTATGGAAGGCGCTGTGTTTGAGCTGTAATTCCTTTTCTTATTACCATGCTAAACTGTGCTCACTTTAGGAATGTCACGCGCGGTTCTCTCTCGAGCGCTCTCTTTCTTTCTGCGTGCCTGTGCGTTGATTAAGTCATCAGGGCTGGGTTGGATGGATTTATGTAAAGTATGGGTCCTTCAGGGCGTTATGCGGGACCTGCAGTCAATAGCTCTGCAATTAGAAATGCTGATCAATCCGCGAGCCCGCTTCTCCTCGTAAGCACGGGGTTTTTCCCTGGGCACCCCGATCTTCTCCCCTCGCAGAAGACATCTCACCAGTCACAACTGACCAACGCGTTTCCCATCAGCACCCTCGTCCGCAGGTCCTGAGACTCGACTGCATGTCAAACCTTGATTGGTAATAATTGTCACCAATCAAGGTTTGTTTGCCCTCCGCAAATGGAGATCCATTAAATTATTCATATAATATTGAAATGTCCGTAAATGGACGAAAAAAAATAAAAGATTTATACGTCAACTATACTATTATTTTCTGTATTTTGCAGTCAATGTAGCAATGATCTGTCTTCACACAAGTGACATTCTGCCAAACGCAAACATTACAAAAATAACAAATGATTAGTAATACAAATAACATTAATAATATAAAGACCTCCACTGCTGGACAAAGGCAGGCCCATACCCTGTCAGTCTTAGGGGTTGTTTGAACAGAACAGACTTCACTACGGTGGTCGGTGGAGATCAATGAATGGGTGGGTGGGGGCGCAGGTCTGGTTCAGATACCACTCGCCACTGACGTTAGCCGTAGCCGGGAGTATAACCGAGGTCTGTAGGCTATTAGCCACATAACCTCTGTGCAACTATTCCCCAAATACGTGTGTTACTTTACAGCCGAATGGTCAGGGGATGGCATCACAGCAAGTAGGTTACTGGCCTAATACTCGTACGCGATTTGTTCACGTTATTTTTGCGTGTGGCTGTGTTTTATTTGAGCATGCGAGTGTCTTGCCACGAGCGAGATGCTCCACGATAAGGATATTGGCTCAGATTTTCAACCGCAGCCCACCCCCCCTCATAGAAAGGTTTTTGAACAAATACTCATTGTGGGTTCCACTCAATCTGTCATCGGCTCCGGGAGGTGAATAAATTTGAGCACCGGCTTTGTGGCAAGCGAGCAGTGGGGGATCATCCTAGGTAGTGCCATGTCCCCCGCCACAAGAACGTGGAATCGTTCCACGACTGGCTCGGGACCACCAATGGAGAGAGGCGTGAAGAAACACGTGATTATTATGATCATTATTATTGTCAAAGTCGCCATCGATTGAACACGAATGTCATGAAGTCAACTCGCGCATGGGCACTGGGGGCTGCGGGATTCCCATCGGGGGTCGACTCGTCATCGGCGTCAGTATTTAAAAAAATTGAAACGAAACTACTTTTTGTTGAGCCAGGTAAGGCCTCACTGAGCTCTACAGCTCTTTTTCGGAAGCGACCTGGCCACAAATGATTGCTCAACGAAGTGGCTTATCACGTGGAAATTTCCCACAGCCAAATACTAAAAACGCATGTTTCTAAACGTGGAGGGAAAAACTGGAGGACCCGGAGAGAAAATACACGCGACCATGGAGAATTCATTTAAACTCCAAATGTACAGGCGCCAGGGTCAAGATTGAACCCACGATCTCCTGCGCACCAGGCAAGGGAGTTAATATCTCGGCACTGCCCGGTATGCCACGCGCCAGCCAGCCCTGGCCACTTTGCACCTCCAATTGGTGCGGTTGCCTACGTACGGTGCGAAAGAAGTTCAACATACGTATGTACTTTGCGATGACGACCAACGTCGAGTGCGCGCGTGCGCGTGCGTGCACTTGCGTCCGCGCGGCCCAAAGCAGTGGAGCGAGCGTGCCGTCGCTCGTCTGGCACGCAGACCGCTCCCGCCCGAGGCAAGGTGACAGGCTGGAGGAGGGGGAATCGCTTTAATTGGGTATCGACCGCTGATTCATCAGCCCCCGCCGTTAGTGGTTGGAGTCACGGCGTCGATGGCTGGACTCGTGGCCGGGCCTACTCCTCACCGCCACCGCCGTTGCCGCACGGGGAATTGAAATGAGGCACTGGGACCGGACCAGCGGGCTCGCGATTTAATCCCTGGCTTCGATGAGCCGCGTGCGGGGAAGTGAGAGGAGGGGGGAGGGGGGAATTTCCGCAGAGCGAGCACAGCCAATATCTGCGCACTCAAGCGATGTTGTTTGTCTCCATTAAACGCATTTATACCGAGGTGGTCAAGGGGCTTGCGGGGGGGGCGGCAGTGGTGGGGGTGATGCTTATTGCCGAGCTGGGAGAGACACTGTCCTGGCACCATTGAGAACCTGGGTTCCACTCCAGGTTTCTGCCGCCGGTGATTCAACCAGTCTGTGAAATGGAATTTGAGTTGACACCGAGTCCCAGCCCTGTCACCAAATGAGGGCACGAAAAGCCTCGCGCGCCACTGCGTTCACGATATCAACGTCGAGCCCGAGTGGCCGCTGGGTGGCAACAATACGAACGGCGAGTGGAAACCTGCTGACCAGGGAATGATCGGCCCACGAAAACTGAAAAGCCATCGGCGGGTTGATTGCCCGGCAACGGGGGGAGCATTCTCGCACGTAAGCCGAAGAGACCTCTGGCCCAGGCCCGACGCTGGCCACGAGCCAACTTAATTACTCGATCGCAGAGCGTCTCGACACAAGCCCACGGGCACACGGGTGCGCGAGGGAGCGCCGAAAAGCCAATAACGTCTCAAATATTCTTTTTTTTGGTCCAGAAAGGTGACGCTCATTTCGAATAATTCAATAAACATTCAAGTTTGCACCCTTTTTGTTGTCGCGACCACGGGCATTTCCGTGAGGTTGGGGCAAAAATTGATATAAACAAAATAAACTCTCCTTGAAACGCCTTGGACAGAAAGGAGCGGCTGAGATTTGAACAACTATTTTGTGAAAGCTTTACAATTTCACTTTTTCTTCACTTTCTTTCCCTTCCCCCCACCTAACTTTCCACATTATATCTCTTATTTTATCACAACAAACAGTGGCTCTTTGGCAAGAGCAGAACGTTCAAAGCTCAAATCATGGTAATCCCTGGCTAGGATTCAATTTCACCAACCATTCCGCTGGGGGTGCTAGAGTAAGTACACAGTGCTTACTCTCTTTTCCACAAAGGACAACATGTCCTTTGTGGAAAGTCAGCCGTTAGTCTTGCTGTGGGAGAGGCTGACCCTTGCCATGAGAATGTGGCATTTCCAGTGCTGAAGTAGGCCCACCAGATGCAGATGAACACTGCTTCTTTCTCACTGGAGCAGTAAGCAACGAAAACAAACAAACCTCTGGTTGCCAATTTGACATCGGTCGCTGGCTTTGGTGGCTGGGCAGGACCCTAGCAGTGGCCACTAGTTTGGGGCAGAGGTCGCAAACGGGTTTTGATTCCTTACCCGTACCCGTACCCCGCCGCACCAGGGTCGCAAACGGGTACCCGTACCCGGCCGTACCCGTACCCTACCCGTACCCGGTCGGGTACGGGTAGGGTACGGGTATCGGGTACCCGATTGCGACCTCTCGGATGAAGCCATGCTGCAGGCGCGGGTGGGTTGATTCTAGGAACTTGAATTGTGAGAAGAGACAAGACGTTGGGAAATGAGTGACAAACGGTGACTCACCAGTGACTCACGGCCTAACCGTACCCGGCCGCACCAGGGTCGCAAACGGGTACCCGTACCCGGCTGGGTACGGGTAGCCGGGTATCGGGTAGGGTACGGGTATCGGGTACCCGATTGCGACCTCTGGTTTGAGGTCTCGACTGCAACTGTGCGCGGGAATTTACCAGCGTGCTGCAATTAAAGACACACATTGGAAGACCCCTTGGCGCGCTATTCGGTCAGTCGGATGTCAGATGTCACGTGCAATATCGGATGTGGATCATTGTTGGGGGGGGGGGGCATGTTGAACTTCTTTCGTACCGTATGTAGCTAACCGTGCTAAATACACCCAAAATTATAATTACTTATTCATTTACAATGATAAACAAAAAATGTCAAAGCACAACAAACGTGGCCTGTTGGTTGCTTGCGTGTGTGTGGCCAGTTGCTGATGTGTGTGTGTTGCCAGTTGCTTGTGCGTGTGTGGTCAGTTGTGTGTGTGTGGCCAGTTGCTTGCGTGTGTGTGTGTGTGGCCAGTTGTGTGTGTGTGTGACCAATTGCTTGTGTGTGTGTGTGGCCAGTTGTTTGTCTGTGTGTGTGCGTGTGTGTGTGACCAGTTGCTTGTGTGTGTGTGTGTGACCAGTTGCTTGTGTGTGTGTGTGTGTGGCCAGTTGTGTGTGTGTGTGTGACCAATTGCTTGTGTGTGTGTGTGTCCAGTTGTTTGTCTGTGTGTGTGCGTGTGTGTGTGACCAGTTGCTTGTGTGTATGTGTGTGTGGCCAGTTGTTTGTCTGTGTGTGTGCGTGTGTGACCAGTTGTTTGTGTGTGTGTGGCCAGTTGTTTGTCTGTGTGTGTGCGTGTGTGCGTGTGTGCGTGTGTGTGACCAGTTGCTTGTGTGTGTGTATGGCCAGTTGTGTGTGTGTGTGTGGCCAGTTGCGTGTGTGTGTGTGGCCAGTTGCTGATGTGTGTGTGTGACCAGTAGCTTGCGAGTGCCACCCATTGCAGGTTTGAGTGGAGGAGACACTTTGACTTTGAGGTACAACCTGAACATCGCAGTGCCTACCCTCCTCCCCACAAAGAATCAAAATCAGAATATGTATTTGCACTGAAGGAATCCGATAAGCGATAAAGCTCTTTTTTCCCCACAGATGTCCAGTGGGGAGCGGGTAAGAACGTGACGACAACACCGCCGCACACTTTTGTGCAGCAACATTTCCGATCCATTCTGAAACCCGGCGGGCAACAGGACCACGTTTTCCGTGTCACGGTGCGACACATTATTGCGTCACGCCTCGGTGTCACGTCGTTGTGTCACATTGCTGTGTCACGTTGTTGTGTCACGTTGTTGTGTCACGATGTTGTGTCACCTCCTCGCGTCACGTCGTGGCATTGTGGGGGGGGGGAGGGCCAATTCGTCCGCCTGCGAAGCGCACTGCATTAACGTGCGCACGCACGGATCAATTATCATCGTCGAGACGAATCAATTAACACACCCGACCTCTCAACACAAACGCGATTGCACGCGGCGCGCCGCGCCATCCCCAGCCGGGCCGCAGCCTGGCAGCCCGGGTTCAATTTGGACTCCGCAAACGATTTTGGAACGCGGCCAAATTGACAATTCCACGTCTGGTCAACCCGCTCGCACCGCCCGCGGGGGGGGGGGGGTGAGCTGCGAAACGAACGACCACTTATCTCCTGCGTTCATTGCAAGGAGTCCGGGTGTGTCGGGCGTAGCGTTGGAGGAGGGCGGCTTGCAGAGAGACCGGGTCCTGCAGTGCCAACCCCGTGGCTCGCTGACCAGGGGGAAGCGAGATCTAAAGCCGCAAGCGCTAATGCTCTTTTCTTATCGGGGCTCTGCGATGCATTCGTCCGCTATTGTGCCGTGACGTAGCCGAACGCGGTGGCGTTGTGAGCATGGTATCAACGAGGCTCGATAATTGCAACTCGTGACTCTACGGGACGTCTGGAAAAGAAAAAAAAACATTACCAAGCTGCAGCGCGAAAAACATTCTTTGGCACGTGTCGTGATGGGTACTGAAAGATCTGACCTTGTCCGGCCAGTGCTCGCCAAGCTGCTGACATCATAAGGTCGCACCTATTACGCACAAAGTGCTTGCCAAAAGTGAACCACAATACCCTTCTGATCTCGTCAAGGAGAATAAACCATCACGTGAACTCCGGTTATCCGCGCGGCAGCAGCGGCTTTTGGCTGGCCATCAAACAAAGCCGGTCACCGCATCGCTCACATTCAAATGCGCCACTGCGGCCGTCTGGAACCCTCTTCCTTCCGATATTAGGAAGCCATTGGAGCTGTGCACTGTTACGTCTGGATTGATAACGAATTTCTTTCTAATTGCTTTTAGAGTTTAATTTGTTTTCCAATTAGCATGGTTGCCTACGTAGGGTGCGAAAGAAGTTCAACATACATACACTGCCACTGTGAAGGGAATGTGTCCTTGGAGATCTATCAGAAGGAAGTGATGGCAAGGCGCTTGGTACCGATTGGCATTGCGCATGTAACCTTTTACGAGTAGCGCCCCACACCCACAGTTGCAAGGCTACGAATTGAAACCTTGGCCGTACGTTTGTATGTGTTGAAGTTTTTTTCACCTTACGTAGCCACTCGTGCTAATCGGAGGTGCCGCCGGGGGGGAGGAGGGTAGGAAAACAAACTAAACACAAAAAACGCAGCTCGAAAGAAAGAAAATTCAATCTAGATTTTAAAGTGCATAGGTCGGATGGCTTCCAAACAATGCAAGGGCGTTCGGAAATTAACTCAGCCCATCGTGCCGCCAAGGTGGATAAAACACAGAAAATACATTCCGTCTTGTCGGCAGTCAACAGGAGCGGGAAGGGGGGGTGCTCTGGATATAAACACCGAGGTCCCCCGGACACAGGAATGTGGAGACACCCACAGCAAGCTCGGCGACACCACCGGAGGAGAGGGGAGCGCCACCCATTGTCCGCACGAGCGGTGGAGACACTTTTCGACTTTGAAGCGTCACCTCGCCGTGCCTACTTCCCCGCACCACAGCACTCCAGCACCCCAGCACCACGTGGTTCGACCAAGGGCCCCTGGAGAGCAGGCGTCACACGAGCCTCACAGTTGCTGTCACCCGTTCATTGCCACCGCTCCCCTCTCCTGTAAGGAAATACCAACGGAGCGTGCATGCGTGCGTGTGTGTGTGTATATGTGTGCGTGTGTGTGTGTATATGTGTGCGTGTGTGCGCATGTGCGTGCGCGTGCGTACGTGTGTGTGCATGTGTGTGTGCATGTGTCTGCCCCGTGACCTCCTGCCAGCGGGCGTTCGACACTTCACGTGGCCTCAAGGTGCACTTGGCCTGGCACAAGCGTCGTGGTGACGTCACCGCCACTTAGTGGCGAATGGCGGTTGTTGTTGTGCATGTGTGTGTGTGCATGTGTGTGTGTGCATGTGTGTGTGTGCATGTGTGTGTGCGCGCGTGCGTGTGCGTGCGTGTGCATGTGTGTGTGTGTGTGTGCGTGCATGTGTGTGTGTGCGTGTGTGTGTGTGCGTGTGCGTGTGCGTGTGCGTGCGTGTGCGTGCGTGTGCGTGCGTGCGTGGCGCCTCTCTCGCGCGACTCACATTGCACGCCGGATGGCGACTGCCGTGCCGGGACTGCTGACCACACGAGATGTCTTTGTTTGTTTAGCTTGCATTGAAATAGATACACAACCACCACATGAGTGAGTAACCTTCAAGCAATCCGCTTTGCTCTCATTGGCCGGAAGTAAGACAATTAACCCTCATCCTAGCTTAGGATCGATCTCCTGTGGCTCAGTACGATAATATGGCCATCATAAGCCCAAGAGGTGACAATGAAACCCAGGGTTTTAACCGAACAACTCGCAGGTGCTTTGCTTATAAACCCCCGGGAGACGTAACGGTGAGAGGCATCCGAATGTTCTGCAGGTGCATTCACGATAAAAACACACGCGGTGTGTGCAGGCCGGATTAAGGCACGGGGGGCTTTAGGAGCTGCAAGCCCAGGGGCCTTCGCCAGCTGGAGGACCTCCAGAGATTAAGTTAAAGTGTTTTTCACTTGTGAATGCTGAATTTTATTCGTTGATAGCCTTGTAAAAAATGTTGTATTATTTAACTTTACTCTTTGGTTCTTTCGGTAAAGTCACGTAGAAAGAAAATAAATTAATTGACAGAGTGCGACGTTTCGTTGCAACACAAGCAACCGTCATCAGGAAGAACTAAATTTGAGAGAGACAAAACACAGACACGGAGACACACAGACAGACACACAAGCAGAGAGAGACAACACAGATACACAGAGAGAGAGACGCACACCATTACTGGGGGCCTCACAGTACCTGTACCACAGGGGCCTACAACATCTTAATCCGGCCCTGAGTGTGTATCACCTGTATGTATGTGTGTGTTCAACTTCTTTCGCATGGTACGTAGCCATCTGTGCTAATCGGAGGTGCGATGCAAGACAAAAAGTAGCCGGCATGTCACTTCCTGCGAAGTCACATTTCCACACCAATTATCAGAAAATTCCATAACTGGAACCTAATTAGCGATTTAATTATTTCTTTACTCTGATAATTGGGAACATATCCCTGCTATGTTCTTTATTGAACCAGAGAGGTGCTCACGGAGTTATTTTACTGCCATAGCAAGGGACAGATGGGTGCTCAAAAGCAGCTTCAAATTGACATTTTTAAATATGTCCTAAACACCATCGGTTGGGTAGCTCTCAAGTCTCGGCAATGTCGCTGCGATGAATGTAGGTTGAACTTCTTTCGCACCGTACGTAGCCAACCGCGCTAATCAGAGGTGCGGCACTGGAGGTACGCAATAGCCTGCGCTTGAGAATGGATCGATACCAACGGGAGTTTTAAATGCTCGGGCCTGTCTGGTGCACGCTTGAGACGGGAGACACTTTGTCTCCCCACTAACATCCACTTCACAGTACACGGAACACTTTGCTAATTCCCGCGCGCGGTGGTTGAGATGTCTCCCTCGCCTGATATGCAAGGAGGTTCGGGGGTTCGATCCCGACCCTTCGGCATGAATATTCGGAGTGTGCGTGCTCTCGTTGCGGTTGCGTGGATTTTTTTATCTCTGGGTCCTCCGGTTTTTCCCTCCACATTCAGAAGCAAGCGTTGAGACTGCTTAGATTATTTTGCCACTATAAATGTTCAAAGGATAAGCCACTTTGTTGAGCTATCATTTGTGGCCAGACTGCTTTTGAAAATAAGTTACTACCTCAGTGGGCTTTGTCTGGTGGTAAAAGTTTTTAAAATAGTTAATAAATGGGGATGGTTTAGTTTTATTTCTATGTGTTTGGGTGATGTTTACCTTTCTTGTACTTCACGCTCCTATCATCATATGTTTGTACTCTTTGTTGTTGTAACGTTCTTACCCACCCCTACTGGACATCTGTGAAAAAGAGCTTCATAGCTCATCGGATTCCTCCACTATAAATCAATATTCTGATTCTCATACTAGGTGGCTGTAGAGGGAATCAAACTGTTACTTCCGTGCAAACTGGCTTAGAGGCGACTGCACGCAGGCCACTCGACTAATTCCAGTGAACGCATTACATACGCACTTCATGGTGTACACACGCACAAGCATTCATAAACATCCATTTAAATCAATGCCGTCCGTCCTCAGTTATTTTTCTTTTTTAATTTGCACCACCAGCAAGGTTTTCGTTGACTTAACGTGGCCCGTTAATCATACCGCAAGCTCTTCACAACATTGCTCACCAAAAATACACCGCCAACACGAACACACAAAACAAAGATATTGATCCCCCGTATAGCATTTAACATGCTGTTGGGGCAAGTGCTGTTAGCAAGTAGAACCTATGAAGGCCGGAACGACACACTAAGGGGCAGGTGACCAGCACCACGCCTGGCCGCTTTTGTCTTCCGAGTGGCGATGTTTACAGCGGGTAGTCATTTGAGGCTGAGTCGACCTAGGGGAAGCCCAGGACCGATTCAGATAATCGTCACCGGTGTTGGCAGGGAGTTGGATTCGTTTGGTTCGGTTTGTAGTGCAGCGCCCAAAATGTTACACCACCACTGCCACACGTACAACAACAACCGCCATTCGCCACTAAGTGGTCGTGATGTCAGCATGGCGCCTGTGCCAGGCCAGGTGCACTTTGAGGCCACATGAAGCATCAAATACTCGCTGACAGGTCACGGGACAGACCCAGGTGCCATGGGTTGACTCACTGAGATGACTGGCCGATGCACACACACACACACGTGCACAATAACACAACAACACATAAATAATGAGTGGAGATACATGCACGTGCACACACGCACACACCGAGGGTGTTAATATATTTTTCTCGCGTCATTGATAATCGCATGCAAATAAAAAAAAACATGACAAAAACGCGTTTGCATTTGCCGCATACGTCTGAATGTATAATGATAATAAATAAAGCTGAAAAGTTCGGGCGTAGAGTAACATTTGAAAGAAAAACAAGGTCACGTGCAACAAGTTCGCTAAACAGTTCGAGACACCTCTCGGAGGGACACAGGTGCACGGTTGGCTACGTACGGTGCGAAAGAAGTTTCAACAGACACAGAGCAGAGCATTGAGGAGACCAGGCCATGAAGAAGGCTGTCTCTGGTGTGGGCCAATCAGTTTCATAGACGATGCCATATCTTATCGGAGCATGATTGTTTGCATGCTTTGCCCCAAATACGTGCGGTTAATCCAGACTTGATGCCTTGCTGTTTGAACATCTTAACACCTCCTGTTTTATTTCCGAGAAAGGGTAAAACCTCAGCTTATTTTTCATAATTTTGGATACAGGCAAAAAAGGTGCCATGGATTTAGAGAGCGGAGTGCACGTGGTGAAGATGGACCGGAAACTAAACGGAGGGAGGGGGGGGGGGTTGATCTTCAAAAAGTTGAACTTCACAATGGAAAGCAAAGTGAGTGGTCACCTAAAGAAGGTAGCGCTTAAATTGTAGGTATACAACGCCCGCTTTTAACATATGGAACCAGCAATATTGACATCACCCAAGAACGCACGGCTATAAATGTCCGAATGATGAGCTGCTTTGTTGGGCTATCATTTGTGGTCAGATCACTTTTGAAAAAAACAAGTTAATACCTGGTAGGGTGGGGATTTATTTGTATGTGTTTGGGTGATTCGTTTACCTTGTACTTTTGCTTGGTAACCAATTGAGTCTTATGTCCGTGGCATTACGCTATCCTAGGTAATTAACAATTAAAGTATTGTATTTATTGTAACTTTGTTGACTTGCTACCCAAACTGGACATCTCTTAAAAAGGGTTTCATAGCTCATTGGATTACTCAAGTATAAATAAATATTCTAATTCTGATTGGAATAACATTGACAGACAGGAAGATACATACTAAATTCTGCTTGTATGTCTGTCTGTGTGTCCCCGTGTCTGTGTTTTGTCTCTCTCTCAAATTTAGCAATCTTTGGAAGAACGTAATCAACCAGGTAGGGTGTTGACTGTTATGTTAGCCGACTCTCTGTGTTGTATTGCATTGCATTTCAAAGTTCACTAGGTTTGTTTTCTACCTGATGACGATTTCTTGTGTTGCAATCGAAACGTCGTATTCTATTATTCAATGTATTTTCTTTGTGAATTTAAATAGTTAATCAAGTCCTTCATTGAAACACAACTTTCTAATAACCCTTCATTAATAAGAACTAATTATTACATAATCATCTGCGCTGGCAGTGGTTACACAAACACACGGAACATAAATTCAGCACATTTGTCGATACCATAATTGAACACATTGATATTAAGTGATGGACATAGTCTGGGCTTTTTGTTTACAGACACAAGTTGGCCATGAGTGATGCAGCGAGGCATCGTCTATTCAAGGAAGTGATACTCCCACAGTCCTCAACTACTCCGATGTATTCTGTCAATGCGCCTTGAAAAGTCAGGCCCTTGAAAAGTCTCGATGTTACCTTTAATTCTTACCCTCCACTATTACTGGTAGGAACCTCCTGGTTACACCAGCCCACAGGGAGATATCAAATATTGCATTTTCAATCAAAAACTGCAGAAAAAAAATATTAAATAAATGTGGATATCTACATAAAATTATATTATAAACACACTATCCTAAAAATACAGCACCATATTTTAACACTAAAGCAGTCACTGACTCGCAACAACTTGCAATCATAAGTGACAGAGTTAATTTCGGGTAAAATCAATGAAAATGGGGTATGCCGATAGCATAAAAATGAGATGTGATAGAGCAAATCTGAAATCAGATTTGGAATCAGCACCCTGAAATTAGTCTAAAACAGCTGCAAAAGTCCAGGCCAGAATTTTTTTTTGTTGACCAGTGTAATATTTGAAAATATTGAAAAAAATTAGAGTTAAAATTGTGGATAGCGTTAAAGCAGCACACACGTACTGAGTGATACGTGTACGAGCTGAGCTGGAAACAGAGTGAAATAGAAGAGTGATCATTATTTATATCTACTTGGTCCTGTTAGATTTTCTCAACACGTAATTATCTCACCAATGTCACACCGGCATCGAAGACGGAAGGAGAGTATTGACTTAAAGCTTTCGTGACTGCAGGAATTCATATTGTTGGGTCTTTCGGTAAAGTTACGTAGATAGGTTCAGTTTGTTTTGTTATTTTATTTGAAGCTATCTATGTGACTTTTCCAAAAGACCCAAGAATATAAAAACGAAGGAGAGTATGAAAATGTATTAATTCAGCATCACATCACATTGATTCCAGAAAGCAAACATCGCAAAATATTTTCAATCCGAGTTCAATTAAAGGCTCGCAGTTAAGCAATGTTTAAATGCAAATGCTTATCCATATTAAATATGTAGAAAGATTCACAATTCAGCTGTTCAGACAAATGAGCGGCCGCTCGTTGGTGATCTGCCGGTGAAACCATTACACCTGAATTGGTGATTTATGAGAAGAAAATTTTATGAATTTCATAAAAATGTCGTGCAGACATTTGGTGATCGGTCTGAGAGCACCTTGACTGGGTGATCAGACTGAGACCATCTTGACTGGTGATCAGACTGAGATCACCTTGACTGGTGATCAGACTGAGATCACCTTGACTGTGATCAGACTGAGACCACCTTGACTGGTGATCAGACTGAGACCACCTTGACTGATGATCAGACTGAGATCACCTTGACTGATGATCAGACTGAGATCACTTTGACTGTGATTAGACTGAGACCACCTTGACTGTGATCAGACTGAGACCACCTTGACTGTGATCAGACTGAGACCACCTTGACTGATGATCAGACTGAGATCACCTTGACTGGTGATCAGACTCAGACCACCTTGACTGGTGATCAGATCGAGATCACCTTGACTGTGATCAGACTGAGACCACCTTGACTGGTGATCAGACTGAGACCACCTTGACTGGTGATTAGACAGAGATCACATTGACTGCTGATTAGACAGAGATCACCTTCACTGGTGATCAGGCTGAGACCACCACCTTGACTGGTGATCAGACTAAGACCACCTTGACTGCTGATCAGACTGAGACCACCTTGACTGCTGATCAGACTGAGACCATCTTGACTGGTGATCACTCAGACCACCTTGACTGATGATTAGACCGAGACCACCTTGACTGGTGATCAGACTGAGACCACCTTGACTGGTGATGGGACTGAGACCACCTTGCCTGTTGATCAGACTGAGATCACCTTGACTGGTGATGGGACTGAGACCACCTTGCCTGGTGATCAGACTGAGACTACCTTGACTGGTGATCACACTAAGACCACCTTGACTGTTGATCAGACTGAGATCACCTTGACTGGTGATGGGACTGAGACCACCTTGACTGTTGATCAAACTGAGATCACCTTGACTGTTGATCAGACTGAGATCACCTTGACTGGTGATGGGACTGAGACCACCTTGACTGTTGATCAGACTGAGATCACCTTGACTGGTGATCAGACTGAGACCACCTTGACTGGTGATCAGACTGAGACCACCTTGACTGGTGATCAGACTGAGATCACCTTGACTGGTGATCAGACTGAGACCACCTTGTCGTACAAGAGCACAAGTGAATGAAACCCAGATTTTAAGCCGATACCTCTGCAGTTCTACACTCATTGGCGCTGACACCACCATTATAAACGCTTGAGCTATCCGGTCACCTCCATATATATTAATAGGGATTTTTATTGTCACTGATATATAGAAAAAATGAGTTCACCCAAGCGGAATCCTTTACACCACCATGCACTGTACGGTGTGTGCATGTGTTTGCGGGTGTGTTGAACTGCGCACGCGTGAAACGTTTATCTTGCACGGCCTTGGGACAAGGTTAACGCCATTAGTACGAGTGTTTTTTGGTGTCTGCGGTGAATTCCACCTCTGAAATGTGACGCTCTCATACGAAACATTAAAAAAAAATGCCAGCGCACGTGAGGATTTGGTTTCCGACTAAAACAACGGCCACTCGTTGTCCACCCACAGCCGGCTAACCGCAGCCACCTTCACGCCTATTGTACGCACGCGTGTACGTTGGTGAACTTATTCTTTCGCGCCGCACGTAGTCAACCGTGGTTCATCGGAGGTGCGGGGGGGGGAAGGTCACCGACATTTAGTGATATAAGATTTACGAGTTTGCACGTACCGCAAACTTGGAAGGAACAGACCCCAGATTTCCGCACTCGGCATTACGCTTCATTTTACACGAGAGCCATTGTTCATCGATGTGACCCCACAACCTATAGTTACTTCGTATGTGGGTTTTGTTCGTTTCTTTTGGCTATGGGCAGACACCAGAAAAACCCAGAGGAAGAATCCCACGCGGAACAGAGGGTTGAGAAGAGAACGCACAAACTGCAAGTGGAAAGACACCCGAGTCTGGAATCGAACCCAGGCACCTTCTTGCTGCGAGAGGCGCGAGTGATACCACGGTGGTGCCGTCAGCCTGCTTCACCAACCGGAACCAATGACGCCTAAACATATCACGTGTAATGACTCTTCCTTCTCGATTGCTTTTCTATGCTAAACTGGACTCATTGATCAGGCATTCTGAACCCAAATGCGTTTGATCATTACCTACCGCTCCCGTCTAGTCTTGTTTATATTATCGATTTGAATTCACATTTTTCCACTGGAGGATGCTCATCTGACACCACATTTAATTGGACGGTTTATTTGTGACATCTGACACGGCTGTTTTGCAAACGCAGCGCTGTTTATGCTGTAGCTGCTTTTGAATCGCAGCACTCCTTTGAAAACGAAGATTGCGGTCGCAATGCTCATGCCTGGTTTTCCCGGGGTATGGCGTTCCAGTGAGTGGCTCGTATGCAGTGTCCTCTGTGCCTCCGTCTCAATTCTGTCCACGTTACAAATTCTGCAGAGTTTTGATCCGCAATTTCTTGAATAATGCATAAAAGTTATGTTATAATAAAAACAAATATTTCCGGAAAAAAAAACATTAAATGTGCTCTCCCCAAGTAATAAAGATTTATGTTTGTCTGCATACACTTAAGCAGTTTATGAAGAACTATAGTCGGGATTGAACCCGCGACCTTCTGCATACCAGGCGAGGTAGTTCACCACCGTGGAACCCCTCGCAGACAGCCAATATTGGGCAACCAAATCACGTTTTGTAGATTTCACTTTCACCGCATTATATCTTGTCATCAAGAACACCACACACTCGTGTGCATATGAAACACACACTGGTGAGTTTCATACGGCGTTGCTGATGCAAATTGTATCTCACAATCGCTGAGGAGCCACAGACAAACTGGAAGATTGCCAGCCGGTGAGACGGCGCCAATAGTTGCTCTGCAGTTCTCTATGCATTAAGATGCTTTCAGTCAATTAGAGAGTGCTTCTACACATGCCAGGAAGCCAGCGCGCACAGAGAAAACGCATGCACGTGGTGGGTGGCAACGCTCCGTCCTGTACAGAAGGGGCGGCGATGTTCATCCACGCTTTGCTGTACTGCAATCTGCCGCCGGGTTACAGCCGTCACCTCAATGCCCACTGGGAAGGCAGTTTTGTGTGAGCGCCACCAACCCTCTCTCTGCCTTCATGGTGCTGGGTCACGGGCATGCCCCACCCCCTACGGCAAATCTCTCTGTTGTCTACGACGATGCCGAGCAACACAAAAAGCAGTTCTTAAAAAAGGAGTTTCCAATCCTGATTAAAAAGTGCATAGCTCCAGTGACTTCCGAATATTGTAAGGAAGAGCATTCCGGACGGCCGCACGAGTGCATCTGAAAGCGCGCGCTGCAGTGACCATCTTTGGTAGATGGCTAAGCCAAAAAAAAAGTGATTGATGTCAGTCAGGACACCGTGAGGAAGTGTCACAACTGCATCATCTTACGTGCGTCTTAACTCGGTCATCACAGGCGACGTAATTGGGCGCGGCTCAGTTTCTACAGTGGAAAAACAACCTGGTGTCTCACGAGAGCTGCACTGGGCAGGTTTACCACAACTCGGTTGTGCAGTGGAAAAAAATATAGGTGTTGCTGTAGTTGGGTGCTGTGGTGTCTTTTCCCACGGAAGTTCCCCGATGTGCATGTAAGGAGTCCCAGAAGGATTTTTCCCTGGGTCCTCCGTTTTTTCCCCTCCACATTTAGAATCAACGTGCGTTTAGAGACTTGGCTGCTATAAATATCCACGTAATAAGCCCCTTCATTAGGCTACCATTTGTGGCCAGGTCGCTTCTGAAAAAGAGCTATATAGCTCAGTGGGCCTTACTTGGTAAAATAAAAAGTAGTTAATATTTCTGCGCTTCATGATACATTACGGTGATTACGTCCAGCAAAAAACGCAAAAAGCGAGACGTTTACAGGCAACATTTTCCCGTGGCAACGACACAAAATAACCCGAGCACATCTGAAAGACATCCGCCCGCCCGAATGCCCCAACACAGCGACGTCATTGCCCTGCCAATCCAAGTGGGAGGTGTCTGACGTGCCATCGAACGGAGAGCAAAACTGTCCGTGCATCCAAAATCCGAAGAGCCTCCCTGCTTAGGGTGAGTCTGAGCTCCGAGACTTGGACCGGGAGGGGGGGTTCAACTTCCCATGGTGGTCTTCAGTCTTCTCTCCCTAGGACAAGCACTGCTGACTTCCCACAGAGTGGTACCCGTTTTACGAACATCCAGAGGGGGCCCGATAGCCCGAGCACATTTTATAACAGGTCTTAAAACGGGCACCTCTCCAATGGCTGGTCAACAGATCTGCTGCCACCTGTCCATACGGAATGCCTCCAGCCAATTAGCAATCGCACACAATCCGCGTTTTTGCCGACATCCATCGCTCACTGCTCTAATTATCCCGCATTGATTGATTCGTTTGTCTGCTTATTCACTCGCAATCTCGGAGATCCTACTTACTCAACTCTGAACTCACACGTTTCTCCGTCTTAACCACCGATGCTCATAAATGCCCAGGCTCGTTTCGATCTCACTCGCCTTCTCACACTCTCACTCGTGCACGAACTCACACATCCACTCACTCACTCGCTCGCTCACTCCCCAACTAATTTTCCCAACCACCCAGTACTCACTCACTCGCACCTTAATAGACTGTTGGGACAAGTGCTCTTAGCGAGCACCGATGAAGGCCGGTGGGGCACACGAGAAGGTGGGTGGCCAACACCACGCCCGACCGCCTTCAGTCTGCTGAGTGGCGATGTTAACTCACCGCACCAGGTACTCATTGAGGTTGAGTCGACTTGCGGGAGGCCCTGGGACCGGTTCAGATAATCGTCACTGGTGTTTTCCATGAGCGGGAATCAAACTCGGGTCGACAGGCTCGAAAGCGCAGCGCGCCAAGCAAGCACTCTGCACACTCCACCAGACACTCGCTCACAAAACCACTGACCAACACACCCACGCGCCGTCTCACCCACACTCGCTCGTTCGCTCTCCCTCCCGTCGCGCACACCTCTGCCGCCGCCGCCGCCGCCTCCTCCACCACCACCACCACCACCACCCGCCATGGCTGCTGACCCCCCTCACCCCCTGCCTGCCCGCTCACTCCCTCCGCTCGCGCCCGGCGTCCCCGTCTCGTTAACGAGCTCCCCCGTCACTTTCCATCAGTCGGCCGACGGGAAATCCATGGGGTGGCGCGGCTCATGCGAGCGATCGCCGTGGCGGTGGCGGCGGCGCACTGCCAGGGCCCCCCGCCCCCTCCCCATCAAGGCCCCCCCCCCCTCCTCTCGCAGAGGCCGGCCGGAGATTTGTTTTGTTTTGTTCTCCTCCTCTGAATCCCACGTCCCCTGTCTCCCTAAATCTTTGTCTCCTACAACAAGTGGACAATGGCCGGCACACTGTGGGCGAGCGCATGGACGCACGGTTTGCAGGCTCCAACCCCCCCCCCCACCGATATTTCCGTGCGTACGCTTGTGTGTGTGCGTGTGTGTCTGTGCGTGCACGTTTGTCAAGCGAGTACCTGCCGCGATGCATAAATATCGCCACTCGGGAGACAAAGGCGGGCAGGCTTGGTGCTGGCAAACCCATCCCTTCGTGTGCCGTGCCGACCTCCATAGGTGTTCGCAAACAGCACTTGCCCCAACACTCTGTTAAGGCTATTTGGGGGATCTTTGTCTGTGCGTGACACGTGTTTGTGCGTCTACGTGCGCGCGTGTTTGCGTCTGTGTGCATGTCTGTGCGTGACGTGCGCGTGCGGAGCAAGTGGCAATGTGGCTCACGAGCGGCATTGCGACCCCCCCCCCCCCCCCCCCCCGACGACCTGGATTTTGTTCCTGATCATGAAAATCATTAGTGACAAGCCTTAAATGAGAATGCCGTCAAGCGCGGTGTATGAATATCAACAATTGGGAGACAGAGACGGCTGTGCATAATTCGAGCCGCACCGCTTTAAAACGGGTGCTCACCAACAGCCCTTGCCCCTCTGTGTTGAGTGTATTTTGAAGGTTTCCCTGTTCCTCCTCGTGCTCGCAAAAAATTTTCTCTGGGTGCCCCGGTATTTTTGGCTACTATAAATGTCCACAAGATGATGAGCCACTTCGTTGAGCTATCATTTGTAGACGGGTCACTCCTGAAAAAGAGTTACGTAGAGCTCAGTGGACCTTACCTGATAAAATAAAATAAAAAGTTTAGATTCGTTTAGTATTTTTGCGTGCGCTGTATGACGCGGCCGTGTATGTGCACGCGTGTCAATGCGCACGCGTGTCCATGCTGGGAATCTTCGTGGCAGTGGTCCAAGCAGCACAACGCAATTCTGTCGACCCTGGTTCAAGTCCTGATTAAAGTGCTTTTATGGTCGTTCAATTTAGTTTTTTGTTGTACGTTTCTGACTCTCCAGTATGAACTAAGATTATGATTCTGAAGTGTACCATTGCCCTCACCACCACAGTGCCAACCCTGCTTCTTCAAAAGCCCCTTTTCAATCCACTGCTGGACAAAGTCCTCTGCCCCACATTTCAGGTTGGTGAAGATGGGCAGTGGGCAAAGTCGGTTCAGATTTCACTCACAAAACTCAATGTTTAGCCTTGGCCTGGAATTGAACTCGTGTGACACCGGGCTCACAGCGCAACGTGCCAACCCACTGCATCATCCCTGTGCTGGGAGCGTCGTCAAGAACGTTGGACATCATGCCGAACAGCACATGGCACACGTCGGAGCACTGATTGGCAACATCGTTCTCCTGCCCGGCCTGTGTCAGTATCAGGATAAAATTTCGATATGTACATCCCATCCATCGTCAATCCATTACCGAAACTGAACTTTTTATTTCAGGTAAGGCCCAGAAGTAACTGGCCACAAATGAGAGCTCAACCAAGTGGCTCATCGTGCGGGCATTTATTGCAGCCAAATACTCTAAAAGCACATTTCTAAATTTAGAGGGTAAACCCGGAGGACCTGGAGAAAAATCAACGCGACCACGGGGAGAACATGCAAACTCCAAATATACAGCAGGCGTCGGGGTTGGAATCGAACCCACTAATCCGGCATTCCAAGCGTGGTAGTTAACATCTCTCCACCGTGGTGCCCTACCAGACAAAGGAATCCACACACCCTGTCGGCTATGTTTGACCATACTTCACCACACTGGTCAATGCACGTTGGTGTATATTGAGATATAAAAGGATTCCTTAAAAAAAGACCTGAATTCACGCACGAAAGCGGATATCAAAGTTGAGTGACACATGATGCAACATCTCCCGGACAGGTGGGGACTGCCTTCTAGCTACTGCTGAGAAGCTCTCATTCAACGCAACATTGAGATGAGTCTTGCGAAACTCATGCCAAGGGGTGTAGTCACATGCCCGCTTGGGATGGCCACGTTTTCTCAACCCATTGAGTTGATGGCCTAAACAACAAAAATGGCCACGCAAGTTTCAGTTCTTTTGAGCTGGTGGTCTGGACAAGGCCGATGGGGCATTTGTGCATGCAATGCTGCACACACCTGTGCGTATCGTTAAATGTGCGGTGTTGCTGTGAGTTGCGCAACCGCTAAGCCGGGAAAAGTGGCAAACATCAGGCGCAAAATAAAATTGAAGTTGAAAAATGTTCCGCACTTTTTTTTTACTCAGAATAAAAAGCGCAATATGTCTAGCTTCAGGTTTTAATGTGCAGTAATAAAACCTTAACGTTCAGCTTTGATTTAAAGCGATTCGACATGAAGAAGAGGAAGAAAATGAATCCAAAATGTGTAGATTGACGGCGTACAAAATGCAATGAAGGAAAGGGGCTTCAAATTGGATTCTTAACGCTTTGGCATTTTTGGGAAATTAATCTAAAACCAGTTGAGTGAATATCAGCGTGCGGCCGGCACAGCTGTCTACCGAAAAAACAGAAAGAATTTAAAGTTGAACGCGTTCAATGCCTCGCTTTAAAATGCACACCGTCGCATTTGAAGAGTTACTTTTGATTTCGTTCGCCCCCGGGTTTGACCCTTTGAGACTTGCCTTTTCCTCAAGGTACGACACACTCCATTTTTGTCTTGAAACTTTCGTGATTGCAGGAATTAATGTTCCTTGGTTCTTTCGGTTAAAGTCACGTAGATAGAGAAGTAATGATCATAAAGTGAATAAAAATATCGATTTAAAGCTTTCGTGACTGCAGAGATTCATCTTCTTGGTTCTTTCGGTAAAGTCACGTAGAAGGGAAATAATAAAATAAATAAAATAAAACATTATAAAATCATTCTCACGACGTTTCGGCCACAACGCAAGCAGCCATCCTCAGGTGAAGAACAGGTCTGTCGGAAAGACAGCGTCATTCAGAACAGGTCTGTCGGAAAGACAGCGTCATTCAGACGCTGCTTGCGTTGTGGCCGAAACGTCGTGAG
>CM025645.2:3156188-3176076 GCA_014621495.2 Entosphenus tridentatus
GGTGGGGAGGGGCTGGGTGGGGGGTGGGAGGGGTGGGGTTGGGTGGGGAGGGGCTGGTCACCCTGTGGTGCCCTTATAAAACTCAACGTTCTCACGCCGGCTTGTGCCCGTCCTCACAGTCGGCCATATTTGTGGAATACACCACGCCGCCGTTGACCCTGGCCATTGACCGAGCAACCCAACGTTCCTACCAGCTCCCTCCGCAGGAATGTGTTGCTTGGCTTTGAGCAGCAGGCCTGGACATATCTCTCTCTCGCTCGTGTTGACCCCAGCGCACCTTCATACACCTGAGTTCAAGCTCCGGGAGCTCTGTGTCTCGTAACTACAATGATCAGAATCATCAGCATCTTTATTTAGAACTGGAGGAGGAATCTGATGAGCTAGGAAGCTCTTTTTCACAGATGTCCCGTTTGGGGGGTGGGTAAACAAAGTTACAAAACATTATTTTGATCTTTCGGTAAAGTCACGTAGATAGGTTCGAAGAAAATAACAAAAAACGACGACGTTTCGATCGCAACACAAGCGGTCGTCATCCGGAAAAGGTAGTTTTTTAATATTTTCTTTGAACCTATCTACGTGACTTTACCTAAAGACCCAAAGAATATGAATTCCTGCAGTCACGAAAGCTTTAAGTCAAAATTTTACAATACATACTTTACTTTAATTACCTTGGGAAAGCGTCATGCCATGTACAAAGACTCAATTGGTTACCAAGCATAAGGCTCACTGTGCCTCAAAACTTTTTTTCAAGAGGATCCCTGCATTTGGATGTTTGACCAGTTCCAACTGTGTGTTTGTTCGGCTTTGTATGGGAGCAACTCAGAATATCTGAAAAGAATATTCACACGGAAGGGGTAATACTCAACTCACCCTGAAATCTTCAGGCCACCTGCAACCCCATGCCTGCAACACCTGGCAAGCCCTGCGGTTACCCATGAGAGTACGAGCCAACCTTCAAGTGCGTCTTCTTTCGTACGGCTGATGTAGACGCAGATCAACAGCTACAATTTCACATTCAGGTGGTCAGGCCAGTCAAGCGCATCAGCAGCAGCGGAGTGTATCATCGCTGCGATGTCTCCTCCGTGTTTGCAGAACTGGCCATTGCGTCGTTTTATGTTGTATTGGTCTGTTCTGCATGACCACAGTCGCACACTGCAGGGTTTTAAAATTTTCCATGAGTACTAAGTAACCCTGTGAAGCTTCCTAGCCCTCTCTGAGTAAGGTCCAGCTTTTGGGTCATTTGTCCAATTTCCTACTGCTGTATTTTCACGCACAATAATACATGGGTGTGCCTGGAAAGACTGCACACACATGACCTCCTCGGGGGCTAATGTCCATGTCAATACATTGCACCTTCATCTGTGACCTCCCTGGTTCAAGCCTTGGATACAAATGCCTCTCCCTGGGTCCACAATTGCCCGTGTCATTGAACACAGCAGTCCGCTGGCGTTTCCAGTGTTGTGTGTTTTGAGTGCTGGGTCTGGGTTTTGGCCTCAAAACTGACGCTGTTTAAGGACACCGAGCCAGCACTCCTGGCTTCTTAGGCTAAAACCTCGGGTCCCTGTGCCCCTCAGTGTTACAGAGCGCCTGTGTTATGACACCAAGCCAATCACCTTTGAGTATGTGGGAGCAAACAATGGCTTCTTTCTTCGGGTGAAAATGTTCTCATGCGGAGTGCATCTGATGGGTCTCAGTGGAACCAAACTATCTGGTGAGCACGATTGCAATATGGATTCTCAAACAATATTCAGAATCTGCAAATTCTACCGCAACGTTGCTTTTTGTGTTTCGTTTGTTGTCCTTTCCCTTCCGGGCACCTCCGATTCGCACGGTTGGCTACGTACGGTGCGAAAGAAGTTTAACATACAAACACAAATACATGTGACGCACACTGCGTGCATTTTAACTTAATGCACCTGCAGAACATGCAGATGGTCTCCGACCGTTACGTCTGTGGGGAGGTGTATAAGCAAAGCACCTGTGAGTTCTTGGATTCAAACCCTGGGTTTCATTGTCACCTCTTGGGCTCATGGTGGTTTTTAGTTTGCTAGAGTTTAGCCAGGGCACTACAAGCAGTGTAAAAACAACAACGTTAAGATTATTCACTGTGGCTGGAACTAAGTTCTGAATATTGCAAGTTAAGACTTCAGTCAGCAATGGCTTTTTAATGTTAAGAGGTAGGATTTTGTTAAGTGGTGCGGTAATGAGGGGGGGTTTAAGTTGAGCATTAGTGGTTGAGTGTTGAGCAGAGGGCTATTACGGACACTATTGAGCGCTAAGCTGCAGGTATGGTGAGCCACTCTGTGCGTCTCCAGACTTAGCGCCAGGAGACCGGGTTTCAACCGCGCATGGGGAAAATCCATGGGCTCGCTCACCAGTCAATCGCGGAGGTGGTTTTTTGTTTGTTTGTCGAGCGACGGACTCCGCGGCGGATGGGAATGAGCGGGATGTGGCCAGAGGCCCCAAGCAATGTGCCGTCTTCCCAAGTTTCAGCTTAAAGAGTGAAATGACGGAAAAGCGGGCACACTTTATTCTCGCCGTCTGTCAACTGCAGCTACCTTTGGGGTTTCACGGAAACTGGTGGCGAAAGCCGCGCTGTCCAGATCGCATCACACTTTGTGCGAGACTGCCACTAGTACGCCACTGGGAGCTATGCAATTTGAAATCATCTAGATTGAAAATTCATTTCTTAAAGAATGGCTTTTTGTGTTCAGTTTGTTGTCCTTCCCCCGCACCTCCGGTTAGCACGGTTGGCTATGTACGGTGCGAAAGAAGTTCAACATGCATACGTACTGGTATTCATTTATTTTGTATCACATGTTGCTAAGCAGAGGCCCTGGGTAAGTTGTAAACATAATCCACGAGAGAGGAGACTGGGGTAAGGGTAGCAGATGAGCAGAGAAGCGCCAAGAAGCCTCTTTGGTTGGGTCACGTGATGTCAAACAGAGAGTGCGAGAGGGAGTCCCGAGGCTGAGCAGAGCGAAGGTGAGGAGGAGACATGGGGTTCCTGAGATCAGCAGAATCAGAATATGTATTTGTCCTGGAGGAATCTGATGGGCTATGAAGCTCTTTTTCACAGATGCCCAGTAGGGGTGGGACAAAACGTTACAACAACTAACAATAATTTGTATTGTTTTATATTTATATTATTTTATTATTTCCCTTCTACGTGACTTTACCGAAAGAACCAAGAATATGAATCCCTGCGGTCACGTAAGCTTTAAATCAAAACAACCAACAACACAAAACCACGATAGGAGTGCAAAGTATAAGAAAGTTAAACAAGTCGCTTAAAAAAATAGCAAATGAAACTAAACAATTTTTTATCTCACCAGGTAAAGTCCACTGCGCTATTTAGCTTCTTCAGAATTGACCTGGCCGCAATTGATAGCTCAATGAAGCGGCTTGTCACATGCAAATTTATCGCGGCCAAATAATCTAAAAGTGATAGCAGCAGAGCCGGGGAGAGAGAATTCAGTGACGAGACCAGCAGCTGTCCTTGACTCGCCAAATGAAGCGTTCCCTGGGACAGTGATCATCCCTTGTCAGTGGTGCTGAGATAATGGTTGATATTTCACTTAGCTATGGAAAGGAGCCAAGCTTGACATTGTAAAATCAATCTTGGTTATTAGCAAGCGCCACCCAGTTGAATATTTTAAAGTAGAAAAGACAGTATCTTCAGAAGCCAGTACAGCAAGGAGATGTTTGGCTTATCTGTGCAGAGTTTAAATATTGTACTCTCTCTTTTTTATGTAGGTTTTCTCCAGGCACTCCGGTTTACTTCCACAGGCAAAAATACTCAAAAATGACCGTTTCCACACATCGCACAATGGAGCCTCTTTATAGGATTGGGCATCAGTTTGAAGCTTTCCCAAGCAAACTATTATTATTGTTAGTACAAGAGACATTCAGTCCCAGGGCTGAAGCTCAATAGCTAAGAAAAAGTTTGCTCACTTATCCAACACAGTCACGGGTCCCCCAAGAGATACCAAGCCCCAGGACTCCAACCCTGGCCCTTCAAAGTTCTGGCTTAATGGCCTGTCATCCGTAGCAGGCACTCCAGTCACTGACGTGAAATTCGTACTCCAAACACGACCGGCAAGAAAACCGTTCGAGCAGAAGCGCGGTTTTACAAAGCGGGCAGCACCTCCGAGGTGCTTCTCTCTGCGCGAGCGATGGCACGGTCGGTTAAAAAATAATGCTGGGATGCGGCTTGCCGAAAATGATCAACAACACACGCTGAATTCAAACCGCGATCTTCAAAACGAACAAACATGCAGATCAGCTCGCAAAAGTATTTTTTTTTGCAGGAAATACAATTAACACCATTCAGGCCACAAACATAGTTTGGAGTTGGAACTCTAGCCTGCACATAAAAATTTTTTTTTTTTTTGTCATTTTCATAATGTACATTAGAAAGGCGCTAAATTAACTGTAAAACAATTGCGTTCGCACGCGCGCGACAACAGCACGGCCGTCGTCAGGAGTGCAAATTAGTTTCCTTCGTGTGGGCACTCGCGTCTCGAGCGTTCGCAATCGCGCCTCGGAGTTCCGCTAAGGGGACGCGCTAATGGCGCCATTATCAAACGCGGGGCCAACGACCCGAACGACGGGCGTCCCGCAAAGTTCGCCGGCCCCTCGACGACGACCGAGTGTGCGCTCAGATTCCGAGACAGATTCTGTCCGCCGAGCAGAACGCGCGTGGTTCCCGACAGGAGGCCGGCTAAAGTATGGACGGTTTTATATTTCACCAGGTAGGGCCCACCGAGCTATATAGTTAGTTTTCAGAAGCGACGTAGCTGCAAACGATAGCTCAACGAAGTGGCTTATCGAGTGTAAATTTACAGCAGCCTAATGCTCGAAGCGCACGATGACTCTAAATGTGAAGGGAAACACCGGAGGACCCGGAGAAAAAATCCATGCGACCAAAATATACAGGTATCAGGGTCGGGGGATCGAAACCACGACCTCCTGTATACCAGGCGTGGGAGATAACATCTCGCCACCGTGACACCCTGGGATCGGGGGGCATCTGGAACGCCACCTCCTAAGCAGTGGCAGTGGGGAGTTGCGTGCACCTCTCATCCGAGTACCAGAGGACGATGCTGGTCATGCCACCATATTCCTTGCTCCATTTTCAGTTCGTAGCCAGACCACGGTTATGATTTATAATATATATTTTTTAAATCACACCCATGTTGCAAGATCACTAAAATAGTCATTAAAATTGGCTCGTCGTTAAACGCTTGTGCACGTTTGCAGTTACACTTTGTTTGGCCAGTGTTGGGTGGTGAGGGGGGGGGGTGTTACAACATAAATTTGGCCAAACTATAATGTGGTTGGCCTCACCCCAAAATCTATTATGAATCATACATCGCCTTACCTCTCTGGACCCCTGGTATCTCCTTGCCGCTCATCAACAGCTTGATTCCCCCCTCCCTTCACTCCTCTTATTTACTTCCCCATCGAACCAAAACACAGCCCTTACCTGTACCTCAATTTTTTTTTTCTGACGCCTCTTGCTCCCACATATCCGCACGGTCTTGTTTTTTCCATTCGTGTGCATTTATGTCACCGTTAGACTTACATGTAAAGCTTACTTGCAGTTTGACGTAACTTTTTTTTTCCTGATGCCTCTTGCCATCACATTATATTTGAAGCTTTGCTTCATTTGCCAGTGTGTTTCGTTTTACGGCCTTGTTCATTAATGCCAATTATTTTCCCAGGAAAGCCTTGTTTAGTCTCAATATTTGTTCTTACATGCCCTGCATTTGGATGTTTGACTAATTCCATGAACGTATTATGGCATTTGGAAGGAAACCAGAGTACCTGGAGGAATCCCACGCACTTTACAAGTCCCACGACTATGACATGTGGCAGAACCCTGGTGACCACTCGAACCTGCATGACCTGGACGTACGTATGTAGTACTTCTTTCACACCGTACGTCGCCAACCGTACTAATCGGAGGTGTGGGGAAGGACAAACTAAACAAAAAAACCCAGTTCTAAAATAAATTAGTTTAAAATCTGGATTTAAAAGTGCATAGCTCCCGGTGGCTCCCCTCAAATCAGACGGAAGAGCGTTCCAGACGGCCGCAGAAGCCCATCTGAAAGTGCGCCATGCGGTGACCGTCTTTGTGCGATGGCACTCCAAAAGCTGCTGCGAGGATGACTGGAGTTTGCATGCTGCTCTATGCTCCTCGATGAGATCAGCCGGGTGTTGTGCTTCATTTGCGGGATCTGATAAAAAATTGGGCGCAGGCGAGACTCCTTCATCCTTAACAGAGCCCTCACCTGAAAATATCAGGGCGACTGGCAGTGTGGGATTTCTCTATAAAGCAACCCCTGTGTTAAAATACCATCATTTTACCTCACGTAAACTCCTCAGAGGAAATCATTGTGTTTCCATAAAAGAACCACCCCCTCCACCGATAATGCATTCCTTAGCCGCCACAGTAAAAGTGACGTGCCACAATCTACAAGAATTATTATCATTATCTAAAAATCGTATTCATATTGGCCCAGGCTGGGGTGGCTCGCGCAATGATGTTCAGTTTGCTCTCAGCAGCCAAAGACCTTTCGAGTATTTACATCAAAGGAATAAATTCACGTAAAAGCGTCGACAGCTGCGATGGAATTTATCTTGCAGCTCACAGAGACGGGGCCGCTCGCCCAAGCGAGTCGCGTTGGGGGCATCGAGTGCTGTGGTGAACGGGTGGCGGTTTGTGGATTTGGGTTAACGCGCGTTTATATTTAATAATGCGTGGACATGACGGGCACTAGCATGTGCGAAAGCCTCCAGCCTTATCGAGGCACCGCGCAATCCCTGCGTGTCGATAAATTTGTTTGTTTTTCCGGCCTGCACTCAGTTTTCCGATGCGATGGGATTTCACCGTCATTCACGGACTTCCGTGACTGTCCCACACACATCTGCGGCACCGAGTGACGCCGCAAATAATCAGGGCCGAGTGTTGCCGTGGTCAGAATGCCCAACTTGCAATCGGGACAGCTGAGGAGTGTCTGGGAAAATATTGATAACGCACATCTACATGTTTAAATATAAATATTGTGCATAAAAGCCATGCAGGTTTCATTGATATGATATAGTTTTTGTTGGGTTAGATCGTGAATGTGTCGTTAAACCCACCACCCACTCGACACAGCCAATTAGTAAGGTTTGTCACGTAAACAGAACATGCCAAGTCATTACTCAGACAGCAAATCAACAACATTTACAATCTGAGTACTAACCAAAAACACTTATATTATGGATGATATCGGTCGCGAAAGCCTACGTGTTAAACTTCATTGACATTCATGGGCAATCATTTTTTGCAGGTTCTATTCTATCATCTCCCCAAAGATCACCACACAATGAGCCTAATTACTTACACACTCCATCCACTTAATCTGCCGACTGTCAACTAAACTCTCCTTTCAGGACAATTCACTTCATGGGACGTTGTCAAGATTTGTTTAAGGATTCCCCCGCATCTGTCAGTGGCTGTCAAGAGTGGACCGAGACTTTCATCTTTCCCGGAGCAATTGAAGAAGGGCCACTGTGTGGGAAGTCCAAGAGTGGCCATCCTAGGGAGGGATTGGCCTCGGCATAGAAGGGGGAATTGCCACCACTGTCTCTGAGCGGCCACCCACACATTTTGTATTTGTTTTGATAAGGGGTAACGACTTTGGAATTGTAATACCAACCAATTCTAGATTTGAAGCTTACGTGACTGCAAGTATTCATATTCTTAGGTTTTTTCGGTAAAGTAACGTAGGTAAAAAATCAAAATTAATAAAAGTAAAATACAAATATTTTACTTTTATTTAATAAAAGTTAAATAAAAATTTTACTTTTATTTAATAAAAGTTAAAAATAAAAATATTTTACTTTTATTAATAAAAGTAAAATAAAAATATTTTACTTTTATTAATTTTGATTTTTTACCTACGTGACTTTACCGAAAAAACATAAGAATATGAATACTTGCAGTCACGAAAGCTTCAAATCTAGAACTGGTTGGTATTACAATTCCATGGTTGGTATTACAAGTTTTTCGGTAAAGTCACCTACCGAAAAAACCTAAGAATATGAATACCAACCAATGTTTTATTTTACCAGGCAAGGCCCACTTAGCTATGCAGCTCTTTTTCAGAAGCAACCTGGCCACAAATGAAAGCCAAACCAAGTGGCTTATCACGTGGAAATTTATAGCAGCCAAATACTCGAAAGGCATGTTTCTAAATGTGTAGGGAAAACCCAGAGAAAAATGCACGTGACCACGATGAGAACATGCAAACTCCAAATATACAGCAGACGCCAGGGTCGGGATGGAACCCATGACCTCCTGCACACCAGATGAGGGAGTTAACATCTCGCCACGTGGCATCCCTTCAGTGAGGTGGAGCCTGCCTGAAGAAATGCCACTTGGGTGACCTTTAAAACTTTCAAGGGTTACCCGCGTCACCATTATTAGTGATCATAAGTTGCGTGAACACCTCTTACCCCACGATCACAACTGAAAAATATAAAAAAATAACTTTATTCAAGCAGCTTACATTACTTTGTCCAGGTCCTTGATTCCCAGTGAAAGATTGCCTAGACACCGTGACCTTAACCTGGTTTCGACTTTATCAAGGCTCATCAGCATGGTTTGGCTTTAATGTGTTGCCATTGGGAGCCCTATTGTCATGAGGAGAAATCAATCGACCTGAAAAGGGCGTAAAAATAAAAAAAAAGGCCGTGAATTTCCATTTTAATTACACAGAGCTAATCAGTCTTGACAGGAAATGAATGATCCCCTTCTATCGTTGGGCAAAGGGTTTCCGATTGAAGAAACGGCTCCGAGTGAAGTGGGTACGTGATGGTGTCATATTCCAGGGCAATTCCCCAAGCATCTCTCTGCTTGAATGAGCAATGGAACAGCACTCATTGGCAATGATGCTCTTGGGCCAATGGTGAGAGTTCCACTCTCTCATGGTTGTGGCCAGTTACTCCACACAAAAGCATTCGTGACTTTCTTTTGCCAAGTGTTATTCATTGTTACGACCCCGGAGGTAAAATGTGCTGCGTTTGACTCCCCGAACCGGATGGCGAACTCACCACCCTCTGACTTTGCCTCTCGCGCAAGCCGGCCAGAAAAATGAAAATGACAAAACGATCATTCTGAAAGGAACAAAAAAGAAAACGTGCCGATAGAGACAAGCGGTAAAGACTGCACGCAACAACGATCACAACACCCCTGCTGCTGCGAGAATAGCAGCAGCCAACGCGCCGAACGACAGACAGATGGCCCTCTTTCATCCCCGCAAATGCCCGCATCACACTAAGTTTCGCGTTAAAGTGGACGGACGGCAAAAAAACTGTGCCGTACAAGTAATGAATCTGCACGCAAAAACTGTTGGGCGTTGCTGGGTGGGCCGAGGAGTGTGAGCTGGTGGGGGGGGGGATGAGGCAGAAAAAAATAATATTTACCGTCTCCCCAAGCATGCTCGGTGGGTCGGCGATAAATTTTGAAAAGGAAACCACCCTTTGGAGCCATAAATGTCGGAAAAAAACCACAAACAGTTTGCTCCGGTAGTGTGTCATCCATAAAGCAGGCGCAGCGGACTTATTAACGGGCGGGCGGGAGAGGGAGGGGTGGGCAGGCGGGATAGGGAGGGAGGGTAAGAGGGAGCGGGGAAGGGGAGAGAAGAGAGGGAGGGAGGGTAAGGCTGCTCCGGATCTCTGCGAGAGACGAGGCAGGGATTTACAGCGCACGGCCGTGCCACCGGGAGACTCGTTGCTGGGGCTCGCGGGGTCAGGCGGAGGCATGGCCCCAGCACGCAGGAGCCGAGGCCGTGCAGAGTGGAAGGTGCTGATCAGGTGCTGGGCAGTATCACCGTGGTATGGGGGTCATCCCATTACCGTCACTGGTTTCTTTCCCGCAGCGTCGACAGTAACTGGTTACTTACTGGTGGCACCAATCGTAAATAGAGGAGTATGATGATGATGATAATAATAATAAAGAAACGAGTCGAAAAGTGAAAGTGTCTCCATGCTCAAAGGTTGCAATTGGACGGGGACCCTTTGTCAGCGGTGCAGATGCTACGTTCCCTTCGCCGGAGCCAGTTGCAACCACGATTTCCTACAAAGTGGTATTCAATTTATTGACCCCCAAAAGAATGATGAGCTAGATTGATACTCGACCGAGATATGACCTTCCGATTGCGCCTGGGTGTTCCTGCCTGCCGTGATGGCACCCGGCTGGATTTAGAAGGGAGGAAGCTGGCTCATACTCAGGGCAAAGACAGACACAATCGGGCAATTATTAACTCCCAACGGCTAATTTCTCCAAGGTCATGGACTTCTTCCAAATCGGGATCCGCCTACAAACAGCGCAGGCATGCTCCGCATTGTGAATTTGCAGCCGTGGTCATGCATGTCTGTGAACCAGGGGCTTTTCGAGGCCAGGGTTGATGGATCAGACAGAGTTGTGAAACTCCCAGGGGTGTTGCGGTGGAGTGATGTTAACTACCTCGCCAGGCATGCAGGAGGTCGTGGGTTCGATCCCGACGACGCCTGCATATTTGGAGTTTGCGTATTCTCCCCATGGTCGTGTGAATTTTTTTCCGGGTCCTCCGATTTTTCCCCCTCCATATTTAGAAACGTGCTTTTAGAATATTTGGCTGCAAACAAATGTCCGCACGATGAGCCACTTGGTTGAGATATCATTTGTGGCCGGGTCACTTCTGAAAAAAGGATCTACGCAGGAGCTCAGTGGGGCTTACTTGGCAAAATAAAATAGTTTGAAATATTTTAAAACACTGAGCTTTGGTGAGGTGGCTGGGAAATGGCAGCACAGCGGGTGGATTGAATCAGTCCGTGCAGAGAGTATTGGGTGTCATCACCTCGTGGGAGCGGATTTTCTCTTGGCACCCATCTCCTTTTGCGCAGTGTCACTCATTAGGAATGGAAGTGGCCAAAACATCCCAAAATGCAGCAGAAACCTCGTGAAAAGGGTTCGTGGACTCTTATGGATAAGCAAAAAAGCGGCATTAATATTATTCACAAGATATCCTTTCAGGGCTCCACGTTACGCAATCACTGGACGGTGATCTCATCCACTGTGCAGAGCGGCACGCGTTTGTATATTCTGTGCATGTCTGGGATATTTGTTAATTATGTTTGGTGCATTTATTAAAGAGTCAGTTGAAAGCAAACTCACAACACAATAACTTGATATAACGGACGACACAAAGCACAGAAACAGGTCCACATTGTTTAAACATAATGACAATATCCATTCATGTTGGCTCTCTCAAATACACATAGTCCCCGAGTTACGATGGCCCGACTTATGATATTTCGATGGCGATAGCGATACGACAAAATTGTTAAATATTTTAGCGATTTAATTTTAGGGTTACCACGATATGATACGTTCAATGCATGTTAAAGGTTTTTTTTTATATAGCAGATAGGATTGTTTCCTGAAAAAACTTTCTATTAAATTGCAGTTCATATAGGTAGGCTAAGAATTTACCTTGTATTTTTTACTTTACATGTTACTGTGCAATACAATATTGTAATTAATAAATACATACAGTATAAAGTTTATACAGTACGGTACTGTGAATTGCTCTATTTTGCTAAATTATCACCATTCTTTAAGACTCCTGGGTAGGCTAGGCCATCTTCGACTTACGATATTTTTTACTTACAATGGGGTCGCCGTGACGCATCTCCATCGTAAGTAGAGGACTACCTGTATACAACTTGCATGTAGAACACACAGCATGTGCCTTTAAACGTGTTGTGTCAACACAATTGACACTGGTCCACAAAACACTGTGTTCTTGTGGCTGCGAACAATGAAGTTGAGGCTGCGTAGAAACCTCACTATTCGTTACATCCGTGCGGTGAGGGTGTTTCAGAATCATAATATTTATTTGCACTAGAGAAATACGATGAATTATTAAGCTCTTTTCACAGATATCCAGTAGCGGCAGGTCAGAACGTTACAACAACAAACGATTAAAAATACGATAAGAGTGCAAAATATAGGAAAGGTAAACAAATCACTGAATAAAACAAACAAAACTTAATCTTACAAAGTAACGCCCACTGAGCAATGTAGCTTCTTTTTCAGAAGCGGCCTGGCCACAAATGATAGCCGAACGAAGTTGACTAAGCATGCGGAAATTCACAGCAGCAAAATAAGTAGCTTCAGTGCAAATATGTACGTATGCTGAACTTCTTTCGCAACGTACGTAGCCAACCGCGCTAATCGGAGGTGCGATTAAGCACGGTTACCGGGGGGGAAGAATGACAATTTCAAGTCCACGTGGACGCTCGCACCGTCTGCGTGCTGCACGGAGGAGGCTGTGCCCCAGCGACACCGCGACCCCTTCACAGCCTCAAGAATTCCACGCCCAGTCGGAACCTGCGCTGGCTTCGGATTTGGCAAGGGCCTGGGGCCAGCGAGTCCGTGACCCCACGGTTTGGCCCGGCCTGGCCGACGATCACTGCGGGAGTCCCAGACCCTGGGTTCTGGGACTCGCATCTCAACCCGGATGACCCCCGGAGCCTGGGGTCACGGTCGTGCGTCGCCCGTTGTGCCCCCACCCCCCGCCCCCCCCGTGAGGTCTCGTGACAAACAAACGGCACTGGCCGCGATGACCCCTTTCACGATGGGCGCTCGTCTTTCCGCGAGATGCATTCCCCTCTCGGTGCTGGCGGGAGCTCGGGCATTCAAGTTCGGGGTCTCGGCAATCGCTGCGTGTAAATGTGTTTGTACGCATGCTGAACTTCTTTCGCACCGTACGTAGCTAAACCATGCTAATCAGAGGTGCGGCGGGGGGGGGACACAACAAACGAAACGCAAAAGCAGTTCTACAGAAATGAGTTTTCAATTTGGCTCGGTGCTCTGGGCACGAGCCAAAGAATTAACATTACCTCCACCTGAATCATCTGTCGGTGCGTTCTCAGGAACATTTTCGCAACAGTCAGTCATTACGGAGCTTGAGCAATACAATAAAACAGCTGTTTGGATGCAATTTCCGATTCTCCGCTCCGTTTCATACCGAAGCGGGGCTCGTATGTTCACCACTGGCACTGACGGTGGTTTATTGATATCTCTCTTTTGGCTCCAAGAAGAAAATTGCACGGGTCAATGTTTGCAGGGGGGCATTTATAAAGACTTTGCTTTTCCATTTGTCAAGTCTGCTCAGCTCGTAGGCAAACCCTTTGCAGGGTAAGTAGGGGTGTTGTTTTTTTTGTTTTAGATGGACAGAGAGATGACCTTTATTTATGAGCGGGATAGAAGAGCCCCATTGAGATCAGGAGCCACATTTTCAAGGGAAATCTGGGTGAAGGTGTCACAGAGCAGGCAACAAAGGCCAACGTGTAAACAAAACGGTGAAGGGGGGTGGGGGAGGGCTTCATTTGAAATGGAAAAAAACGAATTAAGTCAAAAGGATAAATATTAAATGAACTCGCACTCATGAGTACACGTCTTGAATTAAAAGACGGCATTAATGATTGCATAGCAGTGACTTAACGGCGCACTAAGAGTTTAAAACAGCACACACAGGAACGCGTGTAACGAGCGGCACGGTGGCTCTGATTGGCCAGTTGCCTCGATCTGACCTAAGACAACAGGACCACAATGCACGTCCTCACGAACTGTTGATGGTGTTTTGCATAATGCATGGAGAGGCTGTGCCGCTTTGTGCGCACGTTTCCGTGTGTTCTTGTTTTGTAATGTACCGTTTTTCCGGCCAGGACTATTATTCTGTTAGGATGATGATGATGGGATTTTCTCGTCGTTCACAGATTTGATTGGTGAACCGAAACCTGAATGAGATGGAATTGATGCTAAATGTGCCGTGCAAACATTACCATTCCACGCGTGAGGGGGGGGGGGGCATTGCACGCCAAGGAAGATTTTGTACATTTATTTTTTGCACTCACTTTTTTTTTTTACGTGGGCAAATACATTTGAAAGCACAAAGATTTGCCTCGGGGCTTAGCAAGTGAGCTGACTGGGGGCAGCTAAACGTCTGAAAAGAAATTCAGAGCAGTGCAATTTCCCCTCTTGCTGCGCACGCAGGAGGCAAGCTGGGCGGCTCGTGAAACTCGCAGGGATGGACACAGCGAAGTGTGTAAAGATTCGAATGCAGGGGCCGAATGGAACGGCGAGTCTAAGCTCCCTAATACATTTTCACTGTGCGCAGCGCACAAGGTTGGTGAACTGGAGTGAAAGTGGGATGTGCTATGGGCTGACCAAGTGGTCAAATAAAAACGTGACATTTACACCCGGGAAGAAGCATACTTAACGTTCATTGATGATGAAGATTTGTAAACTGCGCCTCTGATTAGCACGGTTGGCTACATATATAGGTAGAATGTGGAAATTCATATTAAAATCTAGGAAGCAAGTAATACTTGTAGATAGAATGGTAAAGTCACGCAAGAATGTTAACTACTTGTTGAGCAGTAAACACAGCATTTCGCAAATAACAATTTAAGATGTGGATGTTTCTGTTACTTGGAGTCGTATTTAATCATCATTTCATCTGTCTTCACAATTCACGTTAAAGTGTGTTTATTTACGTTGACATTTGATTGACAAGCCATGTTTGGGATGTGTATTGATGTCAATAATGGTAACGAAATACCTTTGATCTGTTCGCCTGCATTATTGCGAGATACTCGTTCGTTTAAACTGGAGCGTGTCTGTTTTACTATTTTTATTTTACCAGGTAAGGACCACTGAGCTATGTAGCTCTTTTTCAGAAGCAGCCCGGCCACAAATGATAGCTCAGCGAAGTGGCTGATCTCATGTGGAAATGTATAGCAGCCAAATACTCTAAACACATGTTTCTAAATATGGAAGGGGGAAAACCGGAGGACCTGGAGAATAATCCGCTCGACCACGGGGAGAACCAGCAAACTCCAAACATAAAACAGGTGTCAGGGTTGGGATCGAACCCACGACCCCCTGTATACCTGGCAAGGTAGTGAACATCTCCTAGCCACCGTGTCTTGTCAAGTGTCAAACCAATCCATTCTGCTGTTTTGGGCAATTTTTCCTTTTGGGTTTTTTTGACCGTATTTTCCCCGGCTCCCCTTTGCTAAAAAGGGTTACGTATCTCAGTGGCTCTCACACGCTAGATGACAAGCCTCGGTCGTGTATCCCGAAAATAATTTTCTCCCGTCTTTCGGTCATAACTTTTCGTACAAGTGTAGTGACATGGAATGGGTCACTACGTAGCCTCGCGCTGGTTGCTGGCAGAGAAGGGGATCTGCAGTTGCAGCAGCCCTGTCTGACAGCAGGTCACGTGACAAGCCAGAGAGAGGGATGTAGGGGAAAGGTGACAGAGGGGGTACGTGAGGGAAGCCCGGGAACCCACTAGTAGGTTCTAGAAAGGGGGCGTGGCCAGGGCGGAGTGAGGCCACGCCAGGAGGATAAAAGAGGATCCCAAGCAGGAGCTCGGGGCTGTCGCCTGGAGTGGGATCCCCTCGTTGTGCAGCTGGAGTCTTCGTCACCGTCTTCATCTTCTCGGCATCGTCAGTCAGGCGGTCTGCCAGCTGTCCTGACTGGGAGCTGTAATCACTGTGTGTGGACTGTGAAGGCTGTTAATAAATAGAATGCCTCCTACTCCTAGTGTCTCTGTGTCAGACACTACACAAGTTCTGCCGCACGAAGTGCATTAACAGTAACGCCTTCCATGATTTACTCACTCAATATCCACATTCCAATTAAGCTGTGGGGCAGCCTCATTACCAGGCAGCTCCATGTAAAAGAGAATGAACTTAAACAACAAAAGCTCCACACTCCGTGTACACACGTCGCAGCTCACTCGTTCCCTAAGAACGCTTTCAAAGCAACGTCTTCCTGCACGCTGGGAGAGTCCGTCACGCGCCGGCAAACCGCAAACGCTGGGCCAGAGCGGCACAGTCGGTGCTGTTACGCAGTGCAGGCCACGGCGACGGGGGGGGGGGGGAATGGGGGGGGGCACGGAGCCTACTTGATAATCACAAGAGTAATAAAGTTGCTTTCATCGCCTATTGAACCCGTTCGGTGAGCGGCTAATTATGACACAGAGGCTGCGGTGGGCGGGGTAATTCGCTTCTGGCATGTTAACAAGAAAACACTTTGACGAGAAAAGTGTTGCACTGTGGTTCTATCTTGCCAAGCCCCCTCCGCCCACCCCCCCCAACTCGTACGAAAACGTGTTTTTCTCCTCTGCCGCACGCTGCGGCCTTACACGCAAGTCAAATGAAACGTCGGCACGAGGCCCCACCGAGGGTGATCGACCAATGAGCGCGAGCACGCACGCACAGCTGACACGTTTAAATCATCTAGATTGAAAACGTATTTCTTGAGAACTGCTTTTTGTGTTGAATTTGTCGTCTGTCACGTGCGGGCACCTCCGATTAGCCATGGTTGACTACGTACGGTGCGAAAGAGGTTCAACGTGCCATACGGTTCAATATCCGCTGCTGCGGATGTTACAGCGGTACCCCCGATTTACGTCTCTTCCCCCCCTTTGACATCGTTTTGCAAACACACCGTCGCTTCATTAACACCGCGACCCGATTCGCGTCGCCTCAACCCCAACACACTCACATCGCTGACAACATCTTCCATCCTTTCACGTGATCTGTCACCTGCCAGCCTTCACCTCCACCACCCACGACGACCCTGTTAAATCACTTGGATTTACGTCCGTTCGATATTCGTCATTGCAACTTTCAGCAAGAACGCATCCCTGCTGTATTACCAAGGCGCACCTTAGCAGCAATGTGCACTTTACCTACCCGACAAGCATCAACATCATCATCATCAATATTCTGCAAACAAATATTCTGTTTCTGCCAGTGGCAGAGTGCTCGACTCATGATCTGAATTGATATATCACGACCCAATAAATACAAACCTTTAGTATAGTCAATTTGTGGCTGTCCTCTGGGGGAGACTGGTCCCTGCCACAGCAATGTGGAATTTCAATAACGAAGATGATTTCCACGCAACGTCTGCCCGAGCAGGAAGCCACCGTGGGCTTGTTTCGCGAGCGACAGCTCTTGACCGCTTTTCGGATTTTGACCGTTACGTTTCCTCCCCCCGTGCCCTCCCGTAGTAGCGAGTGTGGCCTTCGGGGTTCGGGGGGGAGGGGCGAGCACTCGGACGATGCGCGGGTGGATCCAACAGAACGGACGTGGCCGCTAGGTGTTGCGAGAAGGCATCGCAAAGTGATCGCGCTTTCTGTACCGCGACTTCACGGTGGCGGTGGTGGCAACGAGAAGCAGCACGACCGTGTTCGGGACGATTCGATCGTCCCATGTAAGTGATCGTGCCCCGTTGTCGTTTTGAAGGTACCGCAATCACCAAAGCATCGTCTTCGCGAGACTTCTTTCTGACACCCATGCGGCGTTAATATCGCATGCTCCCCCGCCGCTCCCCCCCACCCCTAACCCCCGCCGCCCCCTCCCCCTCCCAAATTTACTTACAGGAAATGACTGCTGGAACGGCGTAGCAAACTTTTAACTGTATACATTACAATTTAATTGTTGATTTCGCTTACAAACATTCTTGGCTACACGATCGCTTTTTTTGTTTTGTTTTAATTTTTATTCCACAGATCCAATTATACATGCTATTAAAAACTCTACGCCATCATAAACAAATTAAAATGTTCATTTCACTAAAATTGGAGAGGGGAAAATTGGGTAGTCTTTGTACATCCATTTTTTTTCCCCCATCGCTCCCCCAATTATATTCCTTTTTCGTTACATTTTGATGGTATTCTTTTCATGTGCTTCCCACTAAATTGCCTAGAATGTGCCCGATATCATCAAGGCTCAGAAGTTAATCAGGGTTGAGGCAGGGTGCTTTGCTATCGGCCGCTGTACCTCTACGCTCCCCCGCGTCTATGCTGCCCCCGCCTTCGCCAACTCGCACCGACCACAAACGGTGTGCTTGAAGCCCCCATCCAGAAGTGGATACACCAAGGGCTGCACCTGTACACACGCGGGACGCGCGTTCACAGATGCGCCGACGCACGACGGTAAAATGACGAACTTTGAGGTTAACGCTGCACTGTTGTTGTCATCGGTGCAGTCAAATGCAATGAAAAGACGAACTTACAAGTTTCCACGCAGGAACCACCGCATTGAGTCTCAAGATTTGTTCACAAGAGGGAAGGGGCGGGATGTTTGCGCAGCTCCTGCTTTTGTTGTCCTTCCCCCGCACCTCCGACTGGCGTGGTTGGCTGCGTGCGGTGCAAAAGAAGTTCAACGCACCGTACGTACGTAAACGTGGGGACAGTCGGCTGAGCGATCCGATTTAAATTTGCACCCGAAACTTGCAATCGCTTCTGTGCGTGATGCACTGAAGAACGTTTAAAAAATAGAAAGAGACATGTTTCTGAGCAACCAAACGCTCAATCGTCAAGAAGTCATCATTTAGGCTGAACATTAAAGTATAAAACAAGCCCCTCAAAACAGTAAAATCAATAAAGCTGCCGACAATGGAAAAATGTCTAATGCGTGACATTTCGTCAAACAGAGCATCGCCCGTTTAAGAGCAGCAGCAGAATAGCTGTAGCCTATTATTTAAATTTATATGTCGCCTATTTTTTTTCATTAAAATTGGAAACGCATTTCTTGAGAACTGCTTGTTGCGTTTAGTGTCGCTGTCATTCCCCCACAACCTCTGATGAGCACGGTCGGCTACCGACGGTGCGAAGGAAGTTCAACGTGCAGGACATCATGGGCCGACTTGCAGGAATGATATCCCATTGCTACGATTTTATCCTGGATGACGTCTGCAGGCATAAACAATTCTTCTACGATTTGAAGCTTTCGTGACTGCAAGGATTCATATTCTTGGGTTTTTTCGGTAAAGTCACGTAAGTCACGTAGGTACCTACGTGACTTTACCGAAAAAAGAATATGAATTCTTCTACAGGCGATTCCCATGCAAAATACAAAATCTCCATTCACTTTAATGAGATTCCTACGGGAATTCTGCCGTAGAAAGATCCCTGTAACAGAAAGGGAACACTGCGAATCTAGCTTCAACTCGGTCTAGCGACGTACATGCAAAGAGATGACGTTAGTAATTGTTGCACATCAACTTTCCGGTATATTGCAAGTGTGTCTGTGTACCACTGCTGTTCGCGTCGAAGCAAAACGCACGAGAAACTCGAGACTGTGGGCCTCCGCTGAGCCTAACTTCATTTAACTCCCCCAAATTTGTTTGTTCCAAACAGATTTGCATATATTTGGGAGGAAATACAAAAACAAATCATCGCAGCAAAATGAATATATATTTATGTATTGAAATGAGGCTGGAATAAATAATCTGGCAGTGCCGGTTTGGCAATTCTGAAAATAATGCGTTCTAATATATGCTCTGGCCAAAAGGTGTTTGTCAGTGGTATTACAAAGCATAAATTCAGGAGGTGATGTTATTAGCGTGGTATGAATGTTGCCTGCGCTATTTAAGCAAACAAATGCACGAGCAGTATTAGCTCCAGCGGTGTTTAGCGCGCGCGATGCAAACCTACAATCGATGGGTATCTCTCGCATTGGATACCCGCATCACTCAAACCTCCGCTAATTTGTCAAAAAAAATCAACCGTGCGTTAATGTATTTGGAAATGTCATTACGGCACGATGGTTCGACCGCCGCTAGGACACATCGGCGTCGACTGCTTTGGAAAGAGCTGAAGTGAGGCTAGGGGTAGGACACGTCGCCAGGAGGAGTAAGGCCCGGTAGTCGACACCGATGGTGGGACTGGTAGCCAAAGGAGAGTACAAGCCTGAGCCGGACACCAGAGTAGATGTGTGCACGTGGCAGGAGATGTGTGCAAGTGGCAGGAGATGTGTGCACGTG
>CM025645.2:3185422-3195778 GCA_014621495.2 Entosphenus tridentatus
GTCTGGGTTCAAGACCTGGTGCTGGGTGTAGGTGCATCTCTAGAGACTGATGCCTGGGTAGGGACATCGAACAAGGGAGCCTCTGAGAGTCTGGGTTCAAGACCTGGTGCTGGGTGTAGGTGCATCTCTAGAGACTGATGTCTGGGTAGGGACATCGAACAAGGGAACTCCTGAGAGTCTGGGTTCAAGACCTGGTGCTGGGTGTAGGTGCATCTCTAGAGACTGATGCCTGGGTAGGGACATCGAACAAGGGAACCTCTGAGAGTCTGGGTTCAAGACCTGGTGCTGGGTATGTCTGTCTTCAGACTGATGGATAGGCAAGGACATACAAGCACAAAACCTCAGTCTCTGGGTTCAATCCCTGGTGCTGGGTGTGGGTGTCTACAAACCGATGCCTGGGTAAGGCCATAGAACCGGGGAATATCGGAGGGTCTGAGTTCAAGCCTAGGTGCTGTGTGGGTGTAGTTCAGAGATTATTGTTCTGGGCTATGACCTTGGTCGAGTGAATTTTATTCCAGGTCATGGGATCATTGTAGCGGTGTATGTTGCCTGAACCATCCTTGGGTTCTGCTACGTTGACTCATCCTTTACGAAATACTTAATGGAGTAGACGACATCAATGGGGGACAACGTTGGCTGACCAGCGTGCTTGGCCACTCTGCTGCCCCTTTGTCTATCACGCTCGCTCTGGTAAGGTGCTCAGAACTTTCCCGTAAGACCAAACCGTGACTTTCCATACGTAACAAATTACTTGGTGATTACTGCCTTCGCAGTGGTGCACAGGCACGACACATTACATTCAACACATTTGTCAAAAACGCTTCTTTTTAACGTAGTGTTAATTTATGAAAGTGAAGAGTTTTTTTTATTTATCTATGCGTGTCTGGTTATGTGTGTGCGGGGAGCGGTAGTGTAGATGGATAGCGCACTGCGTTACGAACCTGGCGCTAATGGCCACCACCGGTGACGATTATCTCAACCATTCCTGGGCCTCCCATAGGTCAACTCAGCCTCAAATAAGTATCCGGTGTAATGTGTAAACATCGACACTCGGGAGACAAAGGGGGCCGGGTGTGGTGCTGACCACCCACTGCCTTCGTGTGTGTTGTCTCAGCCTTCATAGGTGCTCGCTAACAGCACTTGTCCCAAAAATGTTTTATCTGTTCAGACTATATGGCGGATCTTTATCTTTGTTTCCGTGTGTGCACGTGTATCTCTCTCTCTCACGAGAATGAAGCTTTGGTCAGTTAATTAAATCACCGAATCTCCGAGGTCATGAGTTCAAGCAGCAAGCTCCGGAACTGGCTTCCTCTCCATTTCGATAACGAGACTGATGACTGTTGTGGGAAATTAACCACAGCGACTGATGTCCGAGGTTCAAGCCCCCGGTTGACCATGCACGCACGCTAATGACCGATGTCTTTAAAAACCGGTTGTGCCCACCTTGAGAAAGTACGGGGTGCTTAACATTTTTTTTAACACTTACATGGGACTATCGTTTAATAATGGAAAAATAACGGATAATATACACTAACATGATGAAACAAATAATGTTAATTGCTTCAAAAAGTCAAAGAGCCTCCACTTGTTCGCCATTATTGTCAACACGTGCCTGGAATCTTCTCCTGGTGGTCTCGGAGGCACATTTCTTGAGGCATTGTTGCAAATTCCTTGAAGTGTTAACATGTTTTTGAAGCACCCTGTATTCTCGTGCGTCAACATCGGGAAGCTGGCGGTGTCGATGGTGGCATGTGCCAGTCACCCACATTGACCCGTAAAATATGGGGTCGGCCCGGTAACATCCTACCATTCAAGGTCACCTCAAAGTTATTATTATGAAAATGTTTACTGCAGAGTAATACCCCCCGGGGTTTACATTGGGGATGTGCTGCTCCTGAACGGTGCGGCGACGAATATCGAAACGACGTCAATCAAAGCGATTTCACAGGGTAGGCGGTGGTGGAGGCGAACGCTGAGAGGTGACGGACATTGGTGACGCGAGTGTGTGGGGTGCTTGCGAAGCGACGTGAAAAAGAATTAACCCGTAAAAACAAAGTTTTTCACTATAAATCCTTTATATGCGTGGCGGCTAGAGTCCTCTCGTCCTCTGGCTTGAGATGGCTGCCACCTATGGGTCAGATGATTGCATGCCAGCATTAAGCAATTGGTAATTAAATATAATATTTTTGTCCTAAAAAGTGTAAAATTTTGGATTTTTTTTTTCACGAACGTTTATTGTCACGCACAACGAGTCTGTGTGGAAAATGTCAGCTCGATTGGATCGCGGGAAGTGGGTTAAAAAACGACCGAAAGATTTGCACGGTCGTAAGCAAGCAAGCACGCAAGTGAACTTAATATAAAGGATTTAAAAAAGGGGGAGACGTAAATCGGGGTGTTACTACATTGGACAATCCTGAAAATCGTAAAATTCTGCGACGTGCGTTCGAATGTCTGTAGGTTCGAGACTTCACACGCAATTTTCTTCAACATCATTGCATGTAGCTGCCATCAACGTGCTGGGACCACCTGGTATCTCTGTCCTCGTTTAATCCGAGCCTATTAAAAAGACTCAAGTTTAAGTATGAATGTCACTGTACAAACACAAGTGCTATTGTTATTACTTTTTCCCCTCTGTAATTGTGGAACGCTTTGATGTTGTCTGGCGGCCGAAGAGCCCCCCCTCCTCCCTCCTTGTCAAAGAGCTTCTTAGCTCTACGGGCTTTTCTCAATGGGGAATACACTCCTGGGTTCGTCTGATGATTCTGTTTACCCAGGAAAGCCTCAATCACAGCCTCAAGCATCTTTTCAAGAGGACCCGCCAATTGCTTTCATAGTCGAGGGCAATGCCGCTGTGCGTGATGCCAATTGAGTAGTTTGCAGGTGATCTTTCAGCATTGGGATGTTTCGCCAATACCGCTTACATTGGGAGGTGTTTTGTTGCTGTTCAGCTAGCCCGGTGAAGTAACTGCCACTATCGTGAAATATGGTGACCGCCGTTGTGTGCACGTGATTAAATCGCACGCTCATATTCGCACAGATGCTAAATTGCGGTTGTGATAAATATTAATGCGCCAATAAATCTCTTTTAATTCGAGGTCATTTATCCGAAGGAGTCATACTTTATTGCATCTATGGAGTTCTCTCGTGGCCGTGAAATCAGGAATTAATGACATTTAAAGCAATGTGGCTGGGTTGATAATAAGTACCATCTGGTGGGAAAGTCAACACTGATCACCAGACAGAAGAGACCAGGACTCGGCCACAGAAATGTGAAATTCTTCGCCACTGGCTCAGGTGCGTCAGCCCAGCGCTCAATCAAGCGATCGGGGGAGACAATTTTTGGCTCTAAATTAAGAGCACGCGGCCGTTATGATAACGACCGTGGCTGCCTTTCAATCGGGCAGTGGAAACGCATAACGAGCGCACACGCGGTAATGGGTGGCTGCGTCCGTGGCCCGATGACGGTGTCATGACGTCTTGCTGGCGCTGCTGGTGGCGATGAACAATGCCCGCACGCTGTCGTTTGGTGTGTGTGTGTGTGCGTCTCCCACCACTCCGGTTTGAGCCTGGTGTTAGGGTTTTCCGTAAATGAAGCGTTAGATACTAGGCATTAGTGCTCGGGATTAAATCTGGTTTCTCAGTTGGGGTCACTTGGCACACCCCAGGCTCGGACTACATTGAACTCCACACCCATGCGCCGGGCACCCACCCATTAATCAACTTAGCAAGAATTTTATTATTTAATTTATAGGTGTGGGTGGGGGACCCCAAACATTGCGACCCCCCCCCCCCCCCATCTTCCACCACGCGTACGTGTTAATTAAATTATTGTTCAGTTTCAGGGTGCCCGGACACAGAGACGGAGTTCAATCGTATCCGAGCCGGAGCATGCCGGTGACCGCCATGTGGAGTACAGGAATTAACGCGGCAGAAAGTCGCCTCGGAAATGTTGAAATGGCTTCTCACGCGCTGCTCTGACTAACCCAAACAACTAAAATAATTTCACCAGGTAAGGCCCACTGAGCTACAGTATATAGCTCTTTTTCAGAAGTGACCAGGCCACAAATGACACCTCAACCAAGTGGCTCATCGTGCAGACATTTATAGCAGCCAAATACTTTCAAACGCACGTTGATTCGAAATGTGGTCGGGAAAACCCAAGGACCCGGAGAAAAATCCACGCAACCACGGGGAGAGAGAGAAAGACGCAAACTCTGCCTGAGAATCACAGCCCACTGCGCTTCCGGGATGATCATCAGAGGATCCTTAGAAGAGGACACGACCCAAAGTCAACCGGAGCGCCAGATCAATTCACCAAATTATCAAAGCAACGTTGACCCACGTCGTTGCAGCGTTTTAAATACGTTCAGAAGGAGAGACGTAAACATGCCTCTTGAATCCCCGCCGCCTCCCGCAAGGCAGTGTCCCCGGTAAAGATTTCCAATTGTATTAAACCTATTGAATCATTATTATTTTACCAGGCAAGGCCCACTGATACAGAGGTGTGACCAGGCCATTTCAGTTAGAACACAGGAGAGTTATAACTCGCATATGGAAAGTAAGTGGACAGTAAGGGGGGGGGAAGGGGAAATAAATATAAAAATACGACATCCTTGATTCCTTTGGGAACGCAGTCAGAGTCGGGATCAAATTTTCACTGCCACCACGGGATTCCACAGCGCGTTCTGGAGAAATGTTAACTACATTGTCTGGTATACAGGAGGTCGTGGGTTCGATCTCGACCCTGACGCCTGCTGTATATTTGGAGTTTGCATGTTCCCCCCTTAGTCACGTAGACTTTTCTCCAGGTCCTCCCGTTTTTTCTTCCACATTTAGAATCAACACGTGTTTTAGAACGTTTGGCTGCAACAAATTTCTACGTGATAAACCACTTCGTTAAGCCATCATTTGTGGCCAGGTTCGCTTCTGAAAAAGATCGCTAAAGCTCAGTGGGCCTTACCTGGCAAAAACAGAAATCGTTTAGTTTTATTTCCACCACTGCCAAATAGCTGTGACGTAGCCGGGATGCCGCCTCACCGCGGCGAAGAATCCCGACCGTGCGGTACCAGCGGGTAACCGAGCCGGGTCAGCGTGGCGTCCGCAATATCCGCTCCAAACCTTCCGCCGTCCGGACGCGCGACGTGCGTGTCCCGCTGCGTTAACGTGACGCTCGTGCACGGCAGTGGGTCTCTCCCTCCTCCCTCCCCCCACCCACCAGGCACGTTCCTAGACGGTGCTATGGCGGCGTGTGCCTCAATGTCACACTTTAATGTCGCTAAATTCTTCTCGTCGTTAATGAAGCTTGAAATTCATATCGGGCAGCCGGGCGACGAGGCAGCGGTGGGTGTTTCGGCTGAAAAATAACTCCCGCGTTTTTGTTTTGTTGTTGTTGTTGCATCTTTTCATTTAACGCAGCATTAGGAAACCAGGATTGTTTGCGCGCGCGCGCCTGTCATGCAGCATTGCGAGTCGGTGGGTAGTGCAGGTTGTTATCGCGTCATACCGAGACTTTCCACTCCATCGCCTCAATGGCCAACACCACCCCCATTGCTCTGCACGGCTTTGATGCGTCAAGGAGATGATGGTGGCCCCTCCGTCAACTGCTTCAGAACAACAACCGGTCGCTGTGCCACACACCTCCCCTCCACGAGTAGAGAATTAACGACAACCCACACGGCGTGACCGTGGCCCACGCGAACCAGACAATGGAACCACCGCATCGTGAACAACTGCATCCTCCGCCCGCTCTCCGACGGACTGAGCGGCATTGGTCACGGCTACTCCCGAAGCTATCGCATGGCTCACAGACTTAAACGTGGACGTGCGATCTTTGGACGTACTTTCCATATGCTAGAGGAAGCATGGCCGACAAATTGCAGTAGTGTGGGTGAGTTGAAGACGTATCTGACCCATCCATACTGGATATCTTTGAAAAAGAGCTTCATAGCTCATCAGATTCCTCCAGTCTAGAGAAAAATTCTGATTCTGAGATCTGTTTAATTCACTCATACGTGTGGGTTTTCTCCAGGAACTCCAGTTTCCTCCCATGCCCACATATGGTAATGATTAATGAGGCTAAGTCTCCAATCAGAGTGAGGTCAACTGCATTTATATTTACTATGTTTTCAATACCCCACGTCGTACACTATTCTCCAACGAGAAGCAAGAACAAATATTTGCCATGGCCTGTCCCTGTTCGCTGCTGAATGGCCACTCTCTGAAATATTGTAAGAAATCATAAAATAATAACAAAATTAAGAAAATATTTTCTTTTGAGATTCATAACGATGCTTGTGATGTTAAGTAAATCAGTACTTAAAGACAAATTTTGGCAAAAACATCAAGCAGGACGCTCTTCAAAAATAATCGTGAGACTCCTTGATATGCCAATTTATATTATGATTTCAACAGTTGGGTGTTTACTGAGCACATCAAATATCCGGGTCATCGCGATGATCGCTGCTGTGTGGGAAGTCAGTCCGGAGTTGTTTTGCTGTGGAGAGATGGACACGTGCCCTGGGAAATGTGGAATTTCCACCAGTGGTTTAGGACTACAAATAACAGATTTATTCTCAATTGTAAATTCTCGTTTTGGAATGAAAGTGATGGTGGAACATTTTTGTTGTGTTTTTCTACACTTCTGATAACACAGTTCCACGTGTTTTCCAATGTATTTTTTGGCAATATGTCACGTAAAAAAACCCATCTTGTAACGCAAAGGCTTCTGATTTAAAGACTTTAATATTATTTGTTCACTGCGGCTGGGTGGACCAACATTACTTCCTGCCACCAGTGGCTAAGTAAACATTCCAAAAGGGGCCCAGCTAGCCATACGTTTGATTTTCACTTAGTTGAACGTGTTACAACTGTTTATATGCATTAATGATTCCACAAGAAATGCTTCTTTGGGTCTCAAGAATATTTTCAGTAGGGTCTCTGCCCATTTTTTTTACAGTAAGGAGGGCGGGAGTCGATATTTCTGTGCGTAATCTAATCGAGTAACATGCAGGGTACACTTTCAGCATTTGGGATGTTTTTCCAAGCACAACTTTCATCGTGTTTATTGTTTTAGCCACGAGAGGAAAGCGGAGAACTCGCAAGAAAGCCATGCACAACACCACACAGAAAGGCACCAGAGTTAAGAGTCAAACCTAGGCCCTTATTGCAGTGAGGCACGAGTGTTGCCACTGCCAGCAGCTGTAATGGCTACAAACGTAAGCTGACGGACTTACGATGGCGAGATGTTCACTACCTCGCCTGGCATACAGGAGGTCGTGGGTTGGATCCCGACCCTGACGCCCGCTGCTGTATATTTGGAGTTTGCTTGTCGCTCTCCCCGTGGTCGCGTGGATTTTTCTCCGGGTCCTCCAGCTTTCCCTCCACGTTCATAATCTACTTGCGTTTAGAGTATTTGTCTGCTTAAAATTTCCACACGATAAGCCACTTCGTTGAGCTATCATTTGTGGCCAGGTCACTTCTGAAAATAGCTACATAGCTCAGTGGGGCCTTACCTGGTAAACAACACTCTGCGGGGCACAAAAGAGCAGCATCCAGTATTGGGGGCGATAGCCCTGTTGACGAAGTGACGCCTATTGACGTGGGTCTTGGACGTTTTCATTCGAGGCCCTTTTCCTTCGCTCTTGACGCCGCCAGGCTCTGCTGAGCTACGGGAATGGAAACGACGGTTCCCGTGACCCAAACCCTCCAGACGGTCCCCTGCTTGTTTACGCCAACGCTGATCGGGCGCCTCCTATCAGTTTCCTGATGGCCTAATTGTTTCTGTATCTCGGTGACGCATGGTTGATTGGTAAATGTGCCCAGATCAGCAGAAACATAATAACGGTGGCGGTGGGGGGGGGAAGAGACCCAAGGCTTAGCACACAAAGCCCACGCGAGTACCGTGCATTAAGCAATCCTGAGTGAGAGGTTAAAAAAATAAAACTCTTTCAATGCATGACTGTATGGATGCGAATTGATCGCCATAATGGACTACATTTATTTAACCGTCCGTCATAATCTAATACCCGTGTTTTACCGGGAAACGCAAATTGGACAAAAAAACTCAATACTGTAAATGCAAGCGGCGGGCGTGTGTGTGCGCGCGTGTGATTCTGCGCGTGTCTCTAAACATACGCGCACGTATCAGTTTGCGAGCGGTGGCGAGGCGGTTTGCACCCTGCGCTGTGACCCCGTGGCCTGGGTTCAATGCCTCGGCCGTGCATTTCAGCAGTACGTGATTTATGAACTTGTCTACCCGCCTCAGCCCCCCCCACCCCCTTGCTACCACTAAGTAAACTCAGCCTCAAACGAGCGACTGGAAAGATACAGTCCGCCAGCCAGCCGTGCTCTTGGTCTTATCATCCCCTTTGTCAACGTGCTGGGCTACAAAAAATGCCCCGATGGTCTAGAGCAGTGGCTCATTACCTCAATCGTAAATTTTTGTTTAAATAAATACATAGGCTTGATGAAACAGAGAAGTTGTTTCGATTTAAAGCTTTCGTGACTGCAGGGATTCATCTTCTTGGTTCTTTCGGTAAAGTCACGTAGAAGGGAAATAATTATTTCCCTTCTACGTGACTTGGGTGGCGACATCCCAAGTTGTTACTTACGCGCCCGTGCCTCATTTGTTTTTTCGATTATTTACCTTCTAAAAAAATCTGACCACGTCTCGCACCCCCAGAAAGGGCATCTGGCACCCCAGGGGGTAGGAAGGGGTGCGGGATGCACCCCAGGTTGAGAAGAACCACTGCTCTAGAGTGTTAAATGTGGGTGGGCGGGGGGGGGGGTCTTTGATTATCATATAAGGTGGAGATGAGAGATGGTGAGAAGCAGCTGCTCGCACCGCGGTCGTGGCTGTCGAAGCCAAAACGTGGAACACGTCGAGAAACGGTTCTCAAAAGCTTCGCTCATTGGGTGGCGACATCCCAAGCATCCCCACAGGGACCACTCCCCCCCGTAAGCCCCCAGTGCAATTTTGGCTGCTATAACTAATCCACACGACGATAAGCCCCAACTTCGTGGAGCCGTCGTCTGTGGCCTGGATCGCTTCTGAAAGAGGCCTTAGCTGGTTAAACAAAAACAAAAAAGGTGGGAAGAAACAGGAGCGAGCCGGGAGAAAAACCCAGGCGTGTGCGAGGGGGCAGCGCCCGCAAGCCTCTCGCTGCCACGCAGCGCACCTCGAGGTGGGGATTCTCGTTCGAGGAGGGTGGTTGAGCGGGAGACAACATCAGCTGCAGGGACGAAGCCTGCTTGCCAACCTCACCCGCCATCCACGCCACAGCGCCATGCCGGGGGGTTCCTTCCCTCTGTGCCGTGGGTATTCTCTGGGCACTCCGCTCCATTGCTCCGGAGGCGGGGGGCAAAACACGCACCCGCGAAGGAAGTAAACCTAACATCCCGAGCAAGACACTGACGAAATTCATAATGAAGGTTTTTTTTTTGTTGGGTTAGATCGTATAAAAACATTCGCGTTAAACTGAGGAAATTGTTGTTTGCGGCCCATAGGCTAAACAGTAACGCTGGGTGAACGGTAAATGAATAACAATTGTATAGACGCCACGTATAAGGCGTGTTATTAAGTGTGACCGGTGCGCAGCAGCAGCTTCTCTCAGGCTGTCGTTAACCGGGCTGCCAATCACGCGTCTCAGCAGGAGCTGTCGCATCCTGCGCTGCAACAGCTCCTGCTGCTGCTGCTGGGGGGGGGGGGGGGCAGACGATGCGACGTTCAAGCCTGCATTGTGTTCATTACCTCCTCCCCCCACCCCACGTCGCTCCACCTTTCGAGACCACGCGACGCTATAGCGATGGCTCTGGAGTATCGCAATCCTTATTGATCATGAATAAATCCGATGAGCCATGAAGCTCTTTGGCGCAGATGTTCAGTAGGAGCGGGTCAGAAAGTTACGGCAAACAATGCCAAAACAACGATTGGAGTGCAAAGCATAGGAAAGGAAAGAAAATCACTAAAAATAAATACGTTAAATATATTAGACGCTTGAATAGGTGGGCGAGGTGATTCCATGGGAAGTGCATTCTGTTTGTATCTTTGTTGAACTTCTGGCCCCAAATGTCCGTGATTCTGCTCGGAGTTGTTTTTTGTCACTACCGACGTGGCCGCGATGGAGCCACGGTCCGGTTCGTCACCTCCGAGTGGTCCTCAACACTGCTGCCCTCGTCAGCACAGCTCCAATCCTTAAACCAATTCCACCCCCACTCCATGTGCCCCAACCCACGTGACACCTCCTTCCACGTGGCCCCCCAACCCCCACGCACCCCCCCCAACGCGCCCCCCCCCCCCAACGCGCCTTCCCCCCACGTGCCCCCACCACGTGACACCCCCTCCCACGTACACCCCCT
>CM025645.2:3212259-3236603 GCA_014621495.2 Entosphenus tridentatus
ACACACCCAATCACGCACTCACCTCACCCACACACCCAATCACGCACGCACTCACCTCACCCACTCACTCACGATACTCTCCCACTCACGCACTCGCCCACCTACTCACACACACTCACCTCACCCACTCACCCAATATAACGCACTCACCTTACCCACTCACCCAATCACGCACTTGCCCACTTACTCGCTCACTCACATACTTACCCACCCAATCACACACTCACTACACACATTGCAGATGACAACAACACACCCACTCACCCACTCACCACACTGCAGTTTACAACAATATACTCGCACAATCGCACCCTCACCCAATACAAACACCTGCCATTCGCCACTAAGTGACGGTGATGTCACCACGTCGCCTGTGCCAGGCTGGGTGCACTTTGAGGCCACGTGAAGTTTCGAAGTCTCACTGGCAGGAGGTCACGGGATTGAACCAGCAGGTGCCATGGGTCTGCTGACTGAGATGACTGGTAGATGCACACCAGCTGTACCCCCTACTGTGCCAACTTGTTAAATTTTAGCCGCCCGGCGCTCCGCTCGTTGTTTTGAGCATCGATCCTCTTCCCTCCGTTGTTGCTGGAGGGCGACTGCCTCCAACTGCCCAGTAGCAGCGTCCTACACGAGCTTCCTCTACACTGACCCACCCACTCGCTCACCCACTCACCACACTGCAGGTCACAATCACATCCATTTCTGCTTCATTCCTCGCACTGCTTCCACTTTGGAATGTTCCTGCCATCGTCTTTCGTAACCGTGCTGAATCCCAGAAACCTGTCCACTCATGATCTGTTTACACCTTACATAGTGCTTTTTGTTACTGGCAACTTGGCGTTTTTGGCCCTGTTTAGCCAGGGCTCAGCAAAATTGGCGTTTAACAAAGAAACAATTTGGGCTCCGTTTTCATTGCCCCAATCGGACGGCCGTCACCGTTGCTGAACTGATTAACATTTTTAATCACCTTCACGTGCTAAACAACGTTTGATTAAAAAAAAAATTCAATTCGGGAAAACGAGCACGTCAGCAAACCTGGATGAATCGCAAGGGACCAGTGGCAGGCAATGTGAATGGATCTCACCGCAAAGGCCAAATCACAGCACACAAAGCTGTCTCGCGACGGGGGCAAAGGCACAGCCCTGCAAATGCTTGCGCCACTGCGAGCCGAAAGGGGCATTCCGCTCGAGCGAACTCCAGAGGGCATTGGGTCTACTCTTTCATCCGTGACCAGATGTGTTGGAATACCAACACCAGCCTTTCGTCACTAAGTGGCGGTGATGTCACCAAGGTGCCTGTGCCAGGCCAGGTGCACTTTGAGGCCATGTGAAGAGTCGAAGGCTCACTTACAGGAGGTCACGGGACAGAACCAGGTGCCATGGGTCTGCTGACTGAGATGACCAGTAGATGCACACCAGCTGTATCCCCTACTATGCCAACTTGCTGAATTTTAGCCGCCCGGCGCTCCGCTCGTTGTGAGCGTCGCTCCTCTGGCCCCAGTTGTTGTTGTTGGAGGGCGACTGCCTCCAACTGCCCAGTAGCATCCTTCACGAGCCTCCTCCATAGAGGCCGATCTTGCCAACGCTAGTACCAGTCTAATCGAGTAGTCTGGTAAGTAATTCAATTACTGGGACTTATCAAACACGAAAGAACGGGATGGCATTTCCTTCTAAAACGTTTATTAATTAGTCATGAAAAAAATATTCTTTGGAAAATGCTGATGACGCAGGACCCGTCTCCATGTTTTACATGTCTCACAAACGATCGCCGCGGTCTCCGAGGGGCCCACGGTCGCACGAGAACCCGCCGCCTTCGTTTCAGAATCTCTACTTATCGTGGAGAAATCCGATGAGCTACGGGGCACTTTATCACAGACGTCACGACTCAAGCGAATGAGCTGCCGGGGACCTTCCACGGTGTGGGTGCCCTGACACGGAAACAAGCAGCGCTCACATCGATGTTTGCCATCGGGACAAAACTATTTTTTTTATGTGGAGAAAGGAGCGCCTTGGACGGTTGAATGATGGTTGATGAAGATGCAATGTTGCCAGGCTACAAATGTTGCATCCAGATATGTTTACGGATAAATATTTGGATGGTTTTCGGACATTACAAAGTTGTGCAGAATTAGTGTTTGCTGCGAATTCTTGTTGACTGCTTGTTGTTATTATAAGTATTATAATACCACGGTGGCAAGATGTTAATTACCTCGCCTGGTATACAGGAGGTTGTGGGTTCGATCCCGACCCCGATGCCTGTATATTTGGAGTTGACATGTCTATCTCCTTGTGGCCACGTAGATTTTTCTTTGGGTCTGCCGGTTTTTCCCTCTACATTTAGAAACACGCGTTTAGAGTATTTGGCTGCTATACATTTCTACGTGAAAAGCCACTTCGTTGAGCTATGATTTGTGGCCAGGTCGCTTCATAAAAAGAGCTAGAGAGACTGCGCCCGGTCTCACGGTTAACATACCCGTGCACACGCGCTATATTTTCATCGGGACCACCGCTCACCCACGTACCCACAGACCCGCGTGGGGTCACCAATACGTGCACCTCCTTTAGCCGGCACGACGTTTGATCCGACAGCAAAGTTTGGCGTGATGGCCCGGTGAGCGGGAAAGAGCAGCGCTGCGCGTTGTCGACAACACAGCAGTGCCAACTACACACACACACTCGAGCAGTTCGTCACACAGAGTAATTTTGTCCGTCGCGCTCGTTATCGAGCCGTATGCTGTGACCCGAGCCGCGATACGGCTCGGCGTGCAGTGTCCCTGCAGACAGGGCACCCTTCAGAGAGAGAGAGAGATACGAATCTCGATCACGTCTCACTTGGCAAAACATCAGGCGGCTGGGAAGTAAGCGTGCACACGCGCGTACGCCGATGTGCAAAGCGCGCATGCCGTACGCAGGAAACGCCACGCATTCATTGTGTAACACCGCGTGTGTTGCTCGAGAGAGAAAAACGAACGCAATAGGCGATATTTCTGTGCAATGACACTTATTCATAGCATACGCATATATTGGATTGGCGCGAGAGAAAACGAGAGTCACGTGTCGAATATAAAAATAATAATGCTGTCGTTACGAGATAATGATTATCCGTGCCCTTGTTTAAATCTCTGACCCACAAAAACACATCCACAGTCGCTGGGATGGTGGATTGTCACTGGCCCGCATCATCAGCTGACCCGGTAGCATTGTATCAATAGGCCACACACTGCCGATGAAACTAGGGCGGGCGGGGAGCAGGGGGAGTTGTAACCAGTCTGGGATTTGCCACGTTTGTAAACAAATGTTAGAGGGGAAAAAGATTCTGGATGGCGCATTCTCCGGGTGGATTAACCGTTACATAACTTCGACGCAGAAACGGAAGCCGAGCTGCCTCAAGGTCCATGCACTCGCCAGTAAAAACCCGTGGCGAAGGTGGCCCAAGCTTTGAAATCACGTTGCTTGCTCATCTCATCTAATTCATGGCTGTAAGGAGCGCCTCCACTCTCGGCGCTCTATGACACAGCTTACACAACGGTGGCACAGAATGGGATGACGCAGTTGGCAGGGGCGTGCTACAAAGCATTGAGGAATGAGTAACAGCGATAGAGGGGGGACTTAGGGGATCACGAAAGGGTAGGGGAGGGACGGAAAGGAGTGGAGGGGCAAGGGGAGGGAATGAGGCTTTAAGAGAGGAACGGAAGGAGGCGAAGGAGGCTAAGGAGGGTGGACTGCTTATTGCACGCAGATGCATGCACCTCCCGCAAACGATTAACGTCAAGAGCTTTCAGGAGGAGAGATCACGTGCATGATACATGACACCCATCGGGCCAACAAAACGAATGTCGCAAGGTGGTATGGGGGAATGGGCCATGCTAGCAACCTATGCGTGCAGGCGTTTGAGCGGTGTTCCTTTTTGTCTGGCTCCTTCAGTTTCCTTCCACGTGCAAACATGCTCAGAAAGATACTGGGAAAATGTCACAACTTAGTGCGGAATTGTGACTTTGGCAAGGCATTGTCGGATAAAGAAATTACATTTTCGTTTATTTTTTGTGTCATAATTGTATCCGCGCGTGGCCTTGGAAGCAATAAAACGGGACAAGCCGTAGCAGAGTTTGAATACATAACACTCAGGAAAACAAACATAAACTATATCGATACTCAGAGCATTCCTGAGCAAACAACTGTTACATTTGATTTATTTAACCAGGTCAGGCCCAACGAGCTATGTAGCTCTCCTACAGAAGCGACCTGGCCACAACGAAGTGGCTTGTCACGTGGAAATTAATAGCAGATACATACTCCAGACGCGTGACGTTCATTCTAAACGTGGAGGGAAAAATTGGAAGACCCGGGAAAAAAATCCACCCGGCCACGGAAAGAGAGATACGCAAACGTCGAAATATACAGGTGTCAGGGTCGGAATGAAACCCACAACCTCACCGAGGTAGTTAAAAGCTCGCCACAATGGCACCCCGATGACCCCACCCCACACCGATTTAGCCAGAGGTGGAGGGGGGGCGTCATGGTGTGAGAGTGCCAGTCAACAACAGCTGAATTACACACCGATTCAGTGCCGTTCAGCGTCAAGACATCGCAGGGCACTTAACGACCCAAGCTCCCAGATGAAAGTCCGGCCCCCCGTGAATTCTCAAGTCAAGAACTTGGCCCAATCCCTAACCTGCAAACTGAAAGCTAAAACTGGCATGAAGCTTACACCCTGCAATTATCAAAGTGATTGCAATCATTGGGCCCTCTGATTCACAACACACCGAGGCACCGTCAGGATTCCGAGTGCGTTTTTAATGCCTGAAAGCGCAAATTTGCCACTCCAAAGCACGTCTAGAGAGCATTATCCGAGCTACGTGTGTATGTTGAACTTCTTTCGCACCGTACACAGCCAACCGTGCTTATTGGAGGTGCAGAGGTAGGACAGCAACCTAAAGACAAAAAAAACAGCTCCGGCTCAAACCACTCGTTTGCCTCCACAGAGACGCATGAATGAGTGACTCAGCGGTGGCTCGGCTCAGGCTCAGCTCATGGAAATCCTGAGCCTGGCAGGGACCATGCTCAGAGCTGGCTCATGTATAAGTGCGTGGCTTTGAGTCACGGCTCGCTTGAGAGCCAGAGCCAAGCCTGAGCCGCACTGTGATTAAGCCCCGGGTCATCCTCGCAACAGCAGCGGCGGCAGCTTTTGGCTGGTGGCCATCGAACGAAGACGGTGATCACCGCATCGCGTGGCGCTTTCGGATGCGCTTCTGCTGCCATCTGGAACGCTCTTCCTTTCGATATAAGGAAGCCACTCGGAACTGTGCACTTTGAAATCTACTAGATTGAAAACTAATTTTTTTGGAACTTGTTTTGTGTTTAGTTTGTTGTCCTTCCCCACCCATCGCCTCCGATTATATAGCACGGTTGGCTACGAACGGTGTGAAAGAAGTTCAACATACGGTACATACGTACAAGCATACAAGCTCAAGACTTAACAGAGTTAAGTGGCGAGGCTCAGAGAGCCAGGTTAAAAAAAATGACGCATCCGCGAGTACCCAGCCACTGCACGCAGTCATAAACATGGCAAACGCTTCTGGCATCTCCCTGCGAAAGAATTTGACACGTAAAAAAACTCACGCACACACACACACAATGCATATTGCACCGTTGCGCGAGTGCGAAGTGAGTGAGAGCCCCAGGATTAAATAAAGCGGCGAGTTCAAGACGATCGTTTCTGGCCAATTAGCTTTAATGACACGTGATGGACACCGGCGGTCTGGAGATCACTCGCAATTAATAGCGTTTCACGCCACAATATACCTTCCTGAGTCTCCTGCAACCGTCAACCAAGGGCCATCTCAATAAGTGGCGCCTTAAAATCGCACGGGCGATGGGTGTGTTGCGAGCGATGCGCGCATTGCGAGCGTTGCGAGTGTTGCAAGCGTTGCATTCTTTGAGTTCCTGAATTTCCTGTCACTGGCAACCGACAGCCATCTCAATAAATGGCTCCTTAAAATCGCACGGGCATTGTGCACGTTGCGAGCGTTGCAAAAGTTGCGTTGTGCGCGCGGCGGAGGGCAGGTGGGCAGACGATGCAAACCCCGCAAAATAGGAAGAGAGAAGGGAGCCTTGTAACTCAAGCGACGTCGCACGGCACAGGTCGATGACAAAACATTTCATTCTTCATATTCTAGCTAAGCGACTGCATGAGTCTGAGGTGGTGGGGGGGGGCGGGAAGCAGTAGTGCAGTGGTTTAGCGCACAGCGCTACAAACTTGGCCACCCGAGTTTGATTACCGCTCACAATCGATAGCAGTGGCAAATTCATGAACCAGTCCTGGGCCTCCTCTAAGTTGACTCAGCTGACAATTAGTACCTGGCATGGTATGTAAACATCAGTACGGGGAGACAAAAGCGACAAGGCGTGGTTTTGGCCACCCATCTCTTCGTGCGCCATGCTGGGCTTCATCGATGCTTGCCGAGAGCACTTTTCTCACCAGTCTGTTGAAGGCTACACGGGAGATCTTTGTCTTGGCATCGTTCCTACATTGGGGGGCGAAAACGCCAGTGACCCGAGCTCGATTCTCGGCGATGAATTACGGGTCAGCGGATTTACTCAAAGGTGTGAGCCTTCGCTCGGTCATACCACCACCTACCTCGTTTGTGTTCTGTGCAAACCTCAGACGAGATACTCGTCAGCAGAACTTGCTCCAACACAGTGCACACGGCGAGAGGAAGAGCCAGTGGCTTGTTATGTCTGTGTATGCCAGCATCCACAGTACAATTCCCACTCACGGCCGACACCAGTGACGATTTCCTGAAATGGTTCTGGGCCTCCCCTAGGTTGACTCAGCCTCAAATTAGTACCTGGTGCAGTGTGTAAACATCGCCACCGGGGAGACAAAGGCGGCCGGGCGTGGCGCTGGCCACCCACCCGCTCGTGTGCCATGCCGGCTTTCATAGGTGATGCACGCTAACAGCACTTGCCCCCTACAGTCTGTTCAAGCTATACGGGGGACCTTTGTCTTTGTGTATACAGAATCAGTAGAAGAGCGGATGAAGTCCACGTACATCATCGGAACGGGAAAGGGTTAAGATCGGCACGGCGGCAGACACCACTTGATGGTGGGTGCCGAACACCACTCAGCCTCTCTGCGTTTCAAGCGCTGGCGAGTTCATGACCAGGCAACTCATTTGAGACTGAGCTGACCCAAGATGAGGCTCGGGGGTTAGGTTCAGATACCACTCGTCACCGATGCGTTTCCAGCGCGGGGGAATCGAACCCCAGTTTTCCGCGGATCGTGGCCCCCGGCGCGCAGACTCCTCGTCGCCTCGCGGAGCAGAGAGGCAGAGCGCCGTTAGGGAGTGTCCACAAAAGGGCTGACAACGCAAACGCGCGCGTGGAGCCCAAAGGTCTCGAGAGGAGACAGACATCTATTTTGTCGGCCTCGCAGTGCAGATACACACGGCCAGACAGCCAACAAAGGGGCAGACGGTTCAGGCGGAGCGCCCATCCCGGGACAGCCGCTCGTTCGCTCGCTCGCTCACTCTGACGTGCGCGGCAGCTGCAGGGTGGCAACGGGCCGTCTCTCCCCTATTTCACAACAATCACGGCGAGGCTCACGCGCCATTAGTCTCCAACTTTGGCAAACATTAGAGCCAACAACAAACAACAACAAAAACGAAATAAATAAAATGAAATTCTCTCTATCTCTCTCAAGGGGGACGCTTTTGCAAGGCTCTATCGGATTTATTTTTTATTCTTCTTTTAAAAAAGAAATGAACTGACGGGCTCACAGAGGACATTGTGCACTCGAAAATGTAACCAACTTTAAAAAAAACGGAGGTTGGGGGGGCCGGGAGGGAAATGTTCAGTTATTTTATGCCACAAGCCACCGGGGTCAACTGTGACTCCCGCAAGGGAAAAAAATGACGCTAACCTGGACGCTTGCTACTGTTAGCCCACACGTCCTGACTCCGCACGTCAAAAAAAACCCTCCCGCACGCCAAAAAAAAGATGTGTTTCAATATTTAATAACAATAATGGGGGCTTGCATTACAATATTGTCGAGGGCAATTACCGAAGGCGGATGGGATTCTGAATTTGAATTAAGAGGCGAGCGAGAGCAGAGGATGGAGTGCTCTTAGAGAGCCGAATTTGATAACGGACGAAAATTCCAACCTGCCTGAGTGTAATGCGTAGATAATACACAGTCACTGTGTATTTAGCCGCAATGACACGCGAATCAAAAACAGGGACACGTAAATAAAATGGAGCCAAAAGCTGCAACGTTGAAATAAAAAAAAAACACGTGGACAGATGCACCCTTGGATTTACACCGGGGAAAGATAGAAAAGCTGATGAACACAGCAGGGAACAAAAACGTGCATTCTCCACATTACTTTGACTTCGGCAGGGCACGCTATTCCAAGACTGGCTATGGGAATGACAGGCAAAGGAGGGAACACATCAGAGGAACACACCACCGGTGAGACGATGCGACCGACGAGATGAAGCTCACGCGCAGGAGTGAGATGGATTTTTGGCGACGCAGGACCGAGTGGGAATGTCACTGGATTGAGGAGGCCCCTTCATCCAGCAGTGGACAGATCATGGCTAAAGATGGTTAGAAGGTAGCCAGTAGTCACGTAACAATTCAGTCCTCTCCCCACCCCCACCTGCCCCCCTTCCCCCCGCTTCAATTAATTGTCGCATTGTGAGTGGCAAATGATTCGATTTCACATTTTTTGTCTCGTTTTTATCATCCCCATTTTCTCCGTTTCTCATCTTGTTTTTTCCCCTGCTCCATCTGTACACTTTTGGTAGCTCAATTAATCCGGGTGTAGCATCGGCCGAGCATCGGCGAATCGTTTTTCACAGGTGGTAAATAACCGACTCTTGCTCGCGCGTTAATCGATGCCGTGTATCGCCAGGCGTACGGTGAATCGAACACGTTCGGTGAAACGGAACGAATCTTTACGGAGCTCCTGTTGGGGGGGGGGGGGTCGGCTGTGTTGGAGCAAGTTCTGCTGACGAGTACCTCGTCTGAGGTTTGCACAGAATACAAACGAGGTAGGTGGTGGTATGACTGAGCGAAGGCTCACACCTTTGAGTAAATCCGCTGACCCGTAATTCATCGCCGACAATCAAGCTCGGGTCACTGGCGTTTTCGCCCCCCAATGTAGGAACGATGCCAAGACAAAGATCCCCCGTGTAGCCTTCAACAGACTATTGTGGAAAGTGCTCTCGGCGAGTACCTATGAAGCCCGGCATGGCGCACGAAGCGATGGGTGGCCAAAACCACGCCTGGCCACTTTTGTCTCCCCGTACTGATGTTTACATACCATTCCAGGTACTAATTGTCAGCTGAGTCAACTTAGAGGAGGCCCAGGACTGGTTCATGAATTTGCCACGGCTATTGATTGTGAGCGGTAATCAAACTCGGGTGGCCAAGTTTGTAGCGCTGTGCGCCGTCGACAAAGGTTGTGGCGCTCTCACGTCTCAATCAAAGCAAGTGCGTTGCGCCCGCTTAGGCCCTCTAACAATCCCGCATACCCGCACGCCTGCGCGCACGCACGCACGCACCCACCCAGCGCTCGTGACATTACAAAACAAGGCGTGCGTGTGCGCACGTTGAGCTTCTTTCGCATTGTTCGTAGCCAACCGCGCTAATCGGAGGTGTGGGGGAAGTACAACAAGCTAAACGCAAAAAGCAGTTGTAAAGAAATGAGTTTTCCATCGAGTAGATTTACAAGTGCACAGCTCCAGCAGCTTCTGTATGTCATAAGGAAGAGCGTTGCAGACGGCCGCAGAAGCGCATCTGAAAGCGCCACGCGATGCGGTGACCACCGCCTTTATTCGATGCTCCAGCCAAACGCCGCTGCTGCTGCGAGGATGACCGGAGTTTGCGTGATGGTTCATGCGCCATTACGAAGAATGGAGCAGGAATATTTAAGCCTGAACAGCAACGAATTGCCATTTTTACATGAACCCACGACAATTTTACACAAAATCATTCCGAGACAAGACTTAAAAAATAGATTTCGAGTATATATTGTTATTATTTTTCCCACAAGCATGGCACTTCGAGATGTAATTTTCACACAACAGGAAACAAGGAGCTGCGCCGGGGAATTGGCAAATGTTTTACGAGACGAGTCTCAAATTCGATGAAGGCAGGTCAGCCACCTGCTTGTTGTACTGCCTCCTGTGGAGTTTTTTTTCCCTAAACGAGGGCTGTTACACGCAACTACAATTCCTGTGTGCATCTCCCCCCAACCCAAACAACACTTGCAAAGATATCTACTGGGCTCAAACGCTGTTTAAAGAGATACACCGACAATCACTTTACAACCGTGGTTCTTACGTAGATGGTCACAGCACCGCATTGTACAGTGGAGGTAACACAGGCTCGACTCGCCATCGGCATCGTGTGCCCCATTAAACCTGCAAACATCAACAGCGCGGCAGCACGAGAATGGCCTTCAAGCTAAGATACCGGCAACACGATGCCACTCCTTTCAGGGTCAGCGGGTAAAGGAACGCGGCTCCAACGGAACAGGTTTCAGGCCACTTTGCGAGATGAAAACGGGTCGCGATCTTCAGCGAGACGGCGCGCGGTTTCAGTGGCTGTCGGGGCACTCCCGAGGCAGAGAGGTCGGCCGAGGCCACCACCACCACCCCTCGTTCGGGTCAATGAAACGAGGGGCCACTTTGTGGGAGACGTCAACACCGCGAAGGGAGACCAGCTGACCGTCTCCAGAAGAACGTGGCATGAGGTCAATCGTCGCCTACGGGACTGCCCAATGAATATGGGGCACTCTGCCCCACGCTCCCAACGCTTTGTTAAACTGTTCGAGGCAGCGGGGTGACCGTTGCAGGAAGGCCCCCGATTCACCGCAAGGATCGTCACAGTAACGGAAGGGACTGACGAGGGTTGCAAAGCGTGTCGCGTCGATCGAGAAAATCTACTCGAGAAAAAACGAAGCAGGAACACGTGTAAAGTAAGAAAGGTAAAGTAAGAAACCCGTAAGACTTAACGTAACACCAAACGTAAAACATTGAAAGTGCAATTCAAACCGTAGACCTGACGGATCATTATATCACTGTCTCGCACTAACAGGCTCCGAGAAACCTCTGACATTAACGATAACCAACTATTCAATCGGTGGCGTGAATTTTTTGTTGACGGAGAGACGATGAATGCAGCTGGGTACATCATCACTCCGCTGGGTGACCGAAGCGTCGTGGGCCAAAGGAAGCTTTGGCGACGGGACGTAGCGGGAAGAGACGTTTCGAATCGCGCCTCGGGTTGCAAGGGTCTGGCGCCTTTGCATTTTGAAGTCGCGGCGAGCGGACCGGCAAGAGGTCTTGGTGAAATGTCTTCCCTCCCGTGCGCCAAAATCAAAGCGTTGTTTGTCTTAAGCGCACGGATTAAAATCAGCAGGCGCTGACGCTCCCACGGATTTTCTCTCGGGGGGGGGGGGGGGGGGGGGGGCGGGTCCACCGCAAGAGGTCGATTCGCTGTCGGGTCGACATTTGTATTCAAAACGCTCAGTCTGAGAAGGAGGCGTTTGCCACCGGAGCATCTTCTCAAAAGGGGATCATTCCGCTGCATGGGTACAGAATGCAAAACGATGATGACGACGACGATAATATATAGCGTACGCACACACGGACAGACGTACGCGCATGCGTCCGTCAAAAAGGGTACACCATTCACGTGGCCGCGCGTGTTGCCGTCTCACCGCGTGAGTCCTGCACCACCAGAGGAGGCAGCTGTTGTAACAAGATACTGGCGGATTAGACAGACATGCAGCAACAGCACACGCGCAAAAAAACCAGGAAGAAAGAAAAAAATATATTCTATATTCAGTAAACCCCCCCCCCCCCGGGATATATTTTCGTATGGACAATTACGCTGGGATCCAGAGAATTAAAAGCTCACCAGAACCCATACTAGACAAGCGCTTCCTTATGCTCAACTCCCAGATGATGGCGATGTGAAATAATAATAATAATAATAAATATATGAATCTATATTAAACCGAATCTCTCTTTTCAACACCGTAACTCCCAAAGCATCTTTGTCACACCTGGGTGTGTGTTTTTTTATTTGAGGACACGGATTAACCCCCTCCTACTGTTGCAAACACGCAGGCTTGAGTGTTTGATATTTCAGCTGCAGCTGGGCCGGTTTGCGTGGCACAACGAGAACGGTCCGCCCGCGGACAGAGGGCCGACACTGTATGCCGGGTCACGTCTCAAACAGCTGGAACATCTGTGAGCAAAAGGGCTTCGCAGCTCATCGGATTCCTACGGCCTAAGCAAAGATGCTGAGGAGTGCTTTACGCCGCGCACCTCACTAGGCCTCGGCAAGGTAAGGTAATTGTACCCTTTTTACCGGGTAAAAGGGTAAAGGTAAAGGGTAAAGGTGTCGACATGCCAAGGGGTAAGGGTAAAGGGTAGGGTAAAAGGTAGGCTTGTTGCTTTTTACCTTTGACCTTACCTGCTAAAGGGTAAAAGGTAGGGTAGGGTGATTGTATTGTGGTAAGGTAAAAGGTAGGATAAAGGTAGGCTCGTTGTTTTTACACTTTTACCTTACCTTGCCGAGGCCTACACCTCACCCCCACGGCGTGCGGAAGGTTGGCACCCCCCCTCCTCCCCCCACCCCAGTGGCAGCGCGTCCCTGCGGGCACCTGGCCTGCGAACGGGCGATAGTCTGCCAGTAGGGGGCGACGATTGCCGCTTGTGTCGTGTGCGGAATACCAATTGAATGGGGAAAGGGGGTGGGGGGTTGCAAGGTTCTGTGTCGTTCACAAACGACTGCTCGGCGCAAAGACAAAGAGGTCAACGGCGTCTCCGCGCTCGCTCGCAGTATTCCAAAAGTTGCTCGTCTCCACTGGTGGACCTGAACCAGTGATGGAAATTTCGTATTCTTATCGTTGGAGGGAACAGACCATGTATATATGTGTCTGTGTGTGTTTAGGACCATCACTGTTTTAATTGCCCATGCACCAAGTGGTGCAACATCACAAGGGGTTGCTCATTTTAACGACCCCAGAGAAATGATGGCAATTGGTGATGGTCATGATGATGATGCGGATGCCGATACTGATCGTTTTGGTGATGACAATAATGTTGATGACAATGACGATGACAGAGGTAAGTAAATCCAGGGTGGGGTTTGAACTGGTGACTGACTCACAGCCCTGCTGTTTAATTTAACCAACTGAGCTATAAACAATTCATTCATACAGCACTCTTCAAATTGCATGATGTGAGTGCTGTAAACATATAATTATTATAGGTATTTAGCAATTTTTTTTAGATAACCCGCATCAAGTTTAACAAAAATACAATTTAACATTGAACAAATTTATAATTTAATACATGATTAGATATGATGGTGCAAATTTAGATAGTATTTTTGATAGAAGTGCAGAGTTAACTTGGTTTAAATTTACATATCTATGGAATTAATATAGAAAGGAATTAATTTGACAGTGAACTGACATTGCCCAGCATATGGTCTATAGACATGATATTGTTATGCAGGCCCATATTCCACTGTGGATTATATGTGCGTGTCATGTCAGGTCAAAGTGTCTCCCCGTTCAAATAAGCTCTGAGGTGGCATTCATCTCCACTGCTAGCCCTGCACCAGAAGTGGAAATTCCACATTCCTATGGTGATGATGGCCAGCCTATCCATAGCCTGACCAGGTTAGCATTACCAATATTTCCCTCCCCTCATTTAATCAACCCAAGAAAACTATTTTTTTTTTACAATTCCTTTTTGTGTTGAGTTTGTTGTCCTTCCCCACACCCCCGATTAGCAAGATTGGCTACGTACGGTGCGAAAGAAAGGCTGAGCTGACTTTAAAGCTCATGAAATTCCTGCAGGAATTAAATTCAATTGCTACGATTATATCCTGGATGACGTCTGCAGGTATATCAGTTCTTCTACGGGTGATTCCCATGCAAAAAAAAAATCTCCATTCATTTTAATGAGATTCCGACAGGAACTCTGCCATGGAAAGATTCCTGTAATAGAATGAGAATACTGCGAATCTAGGCTAGCTAAGTAGCTAAGCTTCAACTCGGCCTATGCTTAGACAAGCACTGCCAATCCTAGCCGGCCAGAAGTGTCGATTCAGGCCATTTCCAGGTGGCCTAAAGTGCCGCTAACAAAATGCACGCCCCCCCCCCTTCCATGCCTGATGTGTGAAAACGGTCCGATTCCACCCCGATTGCGTATCGCAGTAATTGGCTGTGTTGGGTGGTGAAGGGTTTAACGAAGCATTTATATTTAAGCAATGTAACCCAAAAAAAACACCTATATTATGGATGATATTGGTTGCGAAAGCCTACTATGTGTTAAACAGTACAGACATGGTTTTGCGGCCGTACGTCTCATCGGTGATTTTGGCAGAGAGGCCCCCAGGGACTGGCCCCCACAAGCCCCCCCCCCCCCTTTTTGTGTGCAATTATCAGAAATTATTACATCTAATCAGAATAATAATTGGTTTGCTACAGCTCAAAGACTCAGTCCTACAAGGGTGTGCGGTGAAGTCAGGAATGTCCACGTGCTCGGCATTTGAAGGCCTCAAGACCGGAATCGGTGATCTCGCCAACAATGCGTTCAGCGATGGAGTTCCGTACCCGGACAGCAGAATGAAGGGAGCTTCATTCCCTTCTTACCCCGAACGCCAACACCCGGCTCCACCCAGCCCGACCGCCACCGAGATCGCACAAGCCCACAGGGAATGACGATCCCATTCTAAGGATGGGATCGCCATTGCAGGGATAGGAAGAACGAAAAAAAAACGCTCACAAACTCGAGCTGACCCCATTTACTTGGGATGCTAGCCCGCACCCTTCCTTCCTTTACGACCGCGAGTCCACCCATCCAAGCTGTACGCCGCATAGAACAGATACTTCACGAGTGTGCCCCCGTACCTCTTGATGCATTCGTATAACGGTACCGCAGTGAACTTTGTCTTGACGTTTAAATGGAAGCAATCTGCGGAGGTTGCCGTGTGAAGTGGATTGAGTAACGCCTGGCACGGAGTGCAAAAGAGGCTGCTCCACAGCACGGCAGTGCCGATGGATGTTGGCCGAATGCACGCCAGTGTCAGGCATGCATATGCCGCGGATAAGCCGCAGAGTGATTTTAATTCGCGGTAATTAATGCGAATAGTAACACTGATTAACTTTTAAAAGGGGTGATAAATCAATAGGCGGTTACAGCAATCGAAGGGGGCTCCGCCGGAGTGTTTATAGCCACTCTGACGGCGCTTGCAACTGAGACGGAAACGGTTACCAGCGGCATTCCTAGTGCGGCATTTCGGCAAGCAAACAAACAGGCGAAAAAAAAAACCTAACTCTTGCTTAAAAAACACTGTCAGACCACGCACGGAATAACCATGCCTTGTCGCTTGCAATCCACTCAGTGTTTGACGAGCATTACCAAGTTCCCAAAGCACACTTTGGGGATTTGTACATTTTATCATTATCTATTTATTTTTAATCAATTCCCCCCAATAGGTTCTCTGGCTCGGCTATATCCATAATTATCTGCTTCACTTCTCGTAGCAAAATATTGAACTCTTTGGACGTCTGAGAATTGATAAATCCACGTTCATCAGTCACTAAACTGCCATTGTCTATTCACCACGACGAGAGTAATGAGGGCATCACGGTTCGGTACCAACGGTGAGATCAGAGGTTAAGATTGTTGGTTTACATAGCCCCGTGGAAGCGTCACGTCAACACGCGCATTTACAAAAAATATGAATTAAGTTACGAGTCGAGGAAAGTCTTACCGAGTCTCAAGACTCAACTAAGGAGGGGTTCCTACCCCGGGTTGTTTGGTCGCGGATTCATTTTTGAGTGTTCACCCATAGGGAAGAAAAGTGGAATACCCAGAGACAATCCAAATGTATAGTGGCTGTAGCAATCAAAAACCCATACAGACAGGTCAAAATCCTATTTGCCGTTCTGTATGTATGTATGTATGTTGGTTGAACTGCTTTCGCACCCGGACGTAGCCAACCGTGCTAATCGGAGGCACGGGGAAAGGACAACAAACTCAACACAATAAAATTAACCCGTAAAAACAAAGTTTTTCACTATAAATCCTTTATATGCGTGGCGGCTAGAGTCCTCTCGTCCTCTGGCTTGAGATGGCTGCCACCTATGGGTCAGATGATTGCCTGCCACCATTAAGCAATTGGTAATTAAATATAAAAAAAATTCCCTAAACAGTGTAAAATTTTGGAAAAGATTTTTCACGAAAATGCATTGTCACGCACAACGAGTCTGTGTGCAAAATGTCAGCTCGATTGGATCACGTGAAGTGGGTTAAAAAACGACCGAAAGATTTGCACGGTCCTAAGCAAGCAAGCAAGCGAGCAAACGAACTCAATATAAAGGATTAAATAAATAATAAATAACAAGTTCTAAAGGAACGCGCTTTAAATATTCTGCTGGCAACCTCGTAGCTAGCCGGCAGTGGCAGTCTCGCAACATTTGATGGAACCTTCATCAGCGACGCTTCCTTAATGCCAGTTTATCCGTGTGCAGCACCTACACCATCATCACCACGAGGACCTGCCTCCCCCCCCCCCCAAATGAAAACAACGATGGTTTCAATTTGTATCTCAAACAATCACGCTCACCCGGAGTGATCCCCTCATTACGGGCTTAACCAAATGCCTATTTCAACAGGGGGACTATGCCAATATACAACCATGCCCCCCCCCCACTCCTTTCTCGCCACTTCACTTTTACTGAAATAGCTACGAAATGTTTTTAATACGTTTACAATACCATATAGTCGGCTATAATGATATATAATGATATTTTAGTTACACCGTGTATTCAGTTTAGAGGAAGACGTTCCCACACTGACAGTATTAATAAATAAACACGAACGGTGCAATAGTCACAATAACGTTATCATGCGTCTGCCTTTCATGTGAATGTCGATTAGCAAGCGAGCCTGGTGGTGCTTTGTAACAAACACCTGCAGCAGCGCTACGACATTTCACGCTTTGCATTTTTCGGAAATCAATTTTTGTTCATTTGTAACAATCTTTTTGTGTGTGCCATTTACGGTTAAATGTTGGAATTTTTTTTCATTTTACCAAAATTTCCCTTCACATTGTTGATATGTCTGGTTTGATTCTGGGCCCCCTTGTGGCCGACTGGGCCCCTATGCATAACGTTACCGTATAGCCCCCCCCCCCCTCCATAATTGTGCTCCCTGCCTATGACTTTCAAGCAAATCCAGTTGCATGAGGGATGAGCTTTCACTGCATCCAATTAGCCAACTCCCGTTCGGGGTCACGGAATGTGGCGCAGAGAGTTGTTTGGGGGCAGCCGCCATGTGCCCCCCACCCTCCCTGCCCCTTTTGGCCCCCCCCCCCCAGCACGACCCATGAGCCTCGCTGTGTTTGATTTATTTTTATTTGTTACCCATGAACCTCGCTGTTTTCTCTGCATCTCGGAGCAAGCTGCAGTCAGTTTCAGCCGTAGCTGAAGATAATAAGAAAAATAGAATGTATATATTTTACACACTTAAGCGTCTCCGTACAAGCAACAAACTACTCTGTATTACTTTGAAGCTCCTATAGTTATATTCCTTGGGTCTTTCGGTAAAGTCACGTCGATAGGTTCAAAGAAAAGAACATCAGGACGAAGGCTTGTGTTGCGATCGAAACGTCGTAGTTTTTTGTTATTTTTTTGTTATTTTCTTTGAACCTATATAAGTGACTTTACCGAAAGACCCAAAGAATATGAATTCCTGCAGTCACGAAAGCTTCAAGTCAAGGCTCCTATAGTTGCATGAGGGATGAGTTTCTGATTTTACTTTCACAGATATTGGATTTGTATTCCCAGTTGGGAGATTGTCATGTTTTAAATGTATCAGATGTTAATCGTGATATTTGTTCGTGCACATCATTTGGTTTATTTAAATTATTTAACATATTAATACTATAATTTTCAAGTTTTTACCGAAAGTTCTACCAGTAAAAATATATTTTAATGTAAAATAAGCATTCTTGTATTTTAATGATGAAAGTAAAAGTGATGCCACGTGTCATGAACATGACGCCACTTGACTGCACTTTTGATGGGGGGAAGAAAAAAACACTTTATTCATGCCCTGGAAATTATATCCCTTCGTGAGATATCACACGTTCAGATCAATCTTAAATGAAAAAAAAAATATTCAGGTCATCAAAATATTCTCTATATACACCTCATTTTCTTTTTAATCAATGGAAATTTTTTTTATCAGGCACACATCCTCCATATGTATGTATGTGGAACTCCTTTCCCACCATGCGTAGTCAACCATGCAAATCGGAGGTGGTGCATGTATATGCTTGCATACACTGTAGTGTACCATCGCACGCTGTACGCTTCACATGCAAGCATGAGCGCGGCGTTTGCTGGGCGGTGGTGGCTATGCACGTGGCCTGTAATGCAGCACAGCATAGGTGCGGGTTGGTGAAACTCCCCATTGGTGTCGAGGAGGTGCCGTACCCTGGCTCGCCATGAGAAGGCGGCACAATGAGCGGACTGATCGCCATCTATTTCCATCTGTACGGAGGATGGAGGGTGGATTTTCTCTGGGTGCTCCGGTGTATTCCCACGTTAATTGGCTGAAAACATCTCCAAATAGAAACCCAATGCAGCAGCATGACCCCTCCTGAAAAAGAGTCGTACGACTCAGTGTGGCTCTCTCCTCGAGAAATATGTACATTGTTATAATTATCAACGCTTTCCCATTCCGATGATGTACGTACATGTACGTCGTCATTTTTCCCTTCCGATTCTGTACCGGTGACGTGCGTGTATGTCTGATGACATACACGTACGTGCGTGTATGTCTGATGACATACACGTACGTCATCGGAACGGAATCAGTATAAAAACTAAAATAAAATCACTTTATTGGTATGCCTTCAGGTGGGAAGGCTCCCACAAGGCCATGCGGGAGGGCGTGTGGCGCAGTTTGGCCCCAGCTTTCGTAGAGTGCGGTCGTGTTGCTACAGTTCTCCGCGGTGAGCACAGCGTCTTTCTTTTTGTATTTTTAAACAATGGCACTGCTACGTCTCTCCTAAATAAAATTAACGCTGGGCCGTTCGCGCGTTCCGAGATGCCCGGGCAACTTGCAGTCATCTTGCAACGGCGAAAGGGGATTAATGTGTGTTCATAATGGCCACCCCGGCCCACGCAAGCCCCCGGCGCTCACACCTTCCCCCGAGTAAAACAAAAAAATATCTCGGCGGAGACGGCAGGGGGGGCGGCGGTCTGCCAGAGCACCCCACAACAAAGTGGGACTGATCGATTTCAATTAGTTTGTTCTAATTAGGCTCCTCGGAAATTCATTTTAATTTAATTAGTTCCACACTGTTAGCTCAGAGTGGAGAAGATTAGAAAGATTTGGCGCCGTGTGTTTTTTTTTCCCGCGTGCCGCGGCGACACACAGATGCGAATGCAGAAAATGTTTCCCCATTTTTTCATTTTCACGACGCGACCTTTTTTCCCCGCAAGCGCATGGCCAAAATTACATGTATATATTTGTTTTGCGTAGGTGGCTTCGCTGTTCAGGCCGTGGCGGGAGGCGGTGTGGGTCTCGTAACGGCTGGTACTGGAGGAGTCATCGAGCCAGCACGGCTGAGATTCTAGACTTAAATCTGGGTTTTCAGCCACCTGTGTGTGATTTAACCAGGCTGCGGGTGATCGTCCTGACCACTGTGGTGTCCCCGTAATTTGTATGGGTCTTCTCCCATTTTCAATCCCCTATATATATGCACACACGTGTAGTGGTTTCCCCTCGCTTTGTGCGGGAAATGCGCACAATGCGAAACCGCACGAGAGACAATTGCCTGCCTAGTAGCGTACACAGTACATATACTTAGTACGCATAAAGTACACACAGTGTGCACACAGTAGACACACACAGTACACAAAGTTGTCCCACATCCGACCAGATAGCCACATGTGCAGTGAATTCGCACCGCTGATAGCAACGTTTGGGTAGAAATGAGTTAACCACACACTGTTTACGAAATTGCACAAACCGAACCCACACAGAGGAAGGGGAGGCTGTGTACAAAAGAGGTATTGGCCAATATCCCAAGCAGGACCTTTTGAAGTCTTGAGACTGACTGGCCTTTGTGAGTATATAAAAAAAAATGTTATATTATTATAACATACTGTACAGTCCGGTGGCACAGATGATAAGAGTTCATGACTCACGTGAGTTTAAATTATGGTCAGTCCTCGATGCAGACCATCATCCCTGAGGTCAATAAAATAGACAACACTTTGTAGGAAGTCAACATTATTATTCCTGTGAATGATCGTGCCCTATGGATGACAGCTATTCATTTGCCAGACCACTGACTGAGATGATCGCCACTCTGCTTGCTCGTAAAAATTACGCTCATCCATAAATGCAGTCAGACAGGGATGCTGCTGCTGCTGTTGCTTTATGCAACGTAAAGATGTTGAACTTTCGACTAAAAACTTTCGTGACTGCGGGAATTCATATTCTTGGTTCTCTCGGTAAAAGTCACGTAGATAGAAAATAGAAATTCTAAAATTATTTTATTTTAAATTTTATTGTATTATTTTTATTTTCTATCTACGTGACTTCACCGAAAGAACCAATAAAATGATGTTGAACTTCTTTCGCACCCCACGTAGCCAACCAACCGTGATAATCGGAGGTGAAACGGTCGGCACAATGGCCTTGGCAAGTCCTGAGGTTGGGGATTCGATCCCAACATCCTGTCACGGCAGTTGAAACAGTGAGAGGAAGACAATTTCTAAATCCGTAGGCCCGGCAGCAAATGTGGGTAAAACCTGCGTCAGTCGACGGGCAGGTCACACGTGGTGGGGCAAAGTGTAGTTACAATACTCCAACATCTCGCAACGATGCCGGGCTCGCGTGTCAAACGTAGGCCAAGTACCCACCAGAGGGCCCACCTCTTGAACTCCCGCTATCAAAAAATTGCAGGGCTGCACCTTTGACGTAGATAAACACATCCTCTAAAACTTCCCATAGCACAACGAGATAGGCGCTGGCGTGGGCGGGAGAGACCTCCACTGCTTTCGTAAAGAGGGGGTTAAAAACCTGGTAGGGGATCCTCACGGTGGAGCAAAGAGGCGGGCGGCTCTCACGGCGGGAACTCTGAAGAGCCGTGGCAATGGCATTTAATTGACAAGAAACCGGTGTGCACAGTCGAGGCGGCGATGTCATCAAAGGCTTGCATTTAGCAGGAGACAAGCGCTGTCAAATTCGCGACAAGCCGACAACAGACTTCTCTCTTCAACGCCCCGGCAGAAAATGAGAATTCTCACGACTATGTACCACGAAATATAATTTTTTTGAAGAAAAAAAATATAACGAGACTTAAGAAAAGCAACAAAAGAGACCGCCGGAACGAAAACCCCATCGATGGAAGTGATTAATATTAACTACGGTGAGAACTTATTGGCATGGCTCAGTGGTTTGGCATGACACGTTCTCTCCGACAATAAAACCATCGTTTAGAAATCCATTAGCATATAATGTATTGAGACATAAGGCAATTTGAATTTATAGTTTTTAAACGCTCCTCCAGTCTGTCTGTTGCCGCAATCACGACAAGCTGACACAGCGTACGTAGCGCGGTGTGTCAACACCGTACATAGCGCCGTGTGTCAACACCACACGTAGGGCGGTGTGTCAACAGCGTATGTAGCGCGGTGCTCACACACCATACGTAGCTCGGATGGCTACGTACGGTGCGAAAGAAGTTCAACGTACACACTGCACAGGAATGGGGGGGGGCGCAACACATATGTTGGGGATAAGAGGTGAATGAAAAGCATGTGGAGATGAGCAGTGCAGTGCATTTGACATCCGACACACTGCCTAGGAAGGCAGTCAATCATAATAATTCTATCCTTGCGTGTGATTACGGCGGCAGCAATGTGTTCAGGAGCCAAATGCCAACGTCGAGGTCCGTTAGCCACGACGACGAGATGGCTTCAGGAGGAGAGAGTTGGATTCTGGTCAGGCTATGCTATCAGTCATGCGACAATTTTAGTCATACGCTATTCGATGCATGCATCGCGAGCGTAAGAGTGAATTTTAATAACGCAAACGAAGCCATTCCACAGGTCAGCGATCAGACATCGAGACATTTTCACTTTGACACGCGGAGACATTTTTGCATGTTTGTTGAACTTCTTTCGCACCGTACATAGGCAAACGTGCTAATCGGAGGTGCGGGGTCGGCAAACTAATTATTAAAAGGCATTTTATTTGATTTTTTACCTACGTGACTTTACCGAAAAAACCAAAGAGTAGGAATATTTGCAGTCACGAAAGCCTCAAATCTAGAATATTAAAAGGCAGTTCTAAAGAAATGAGTTTTTAGCCTAGATTTAAAAGTGCATAGCTCCAGTGGCTTCCTAATATCAGAAGAAAGAGCTTTCCAGACGGCCACAGGAGTGCATCTGAATGCGCCGAGCGATGCGGTGGCCGCATCTTTGTTCGATGGCCTGCCAGAAGCCGCTGCTGCTGCGAGGACGACCGGAGATCGCGCGATGGTGGTTTATGTTCCTTGACGAGATCAGCGAGGCGCCGTAGCTCTTTTCGTGGCGAGCACGAGCCTGTGCCACCGACACTGAAGGCTCCGAGACCCCACGAAGCCTGCTCGCGCACGGACAACCCGTGGCCATTGCGGGCGACCGCAACCTGGAAACGAACCCGAGTGGCTTTCAGCCGAGCGCCTCCGACGCGGCCATCGTGAGCGCGCCGATCCAACCGGGCCTCTCACCGCGACGGACACGGGCTCGTCGTCGCCGACCGCGAGGCCGTAAAGAAGGGTGCACCACGATTCCGCTGCTGCCGGTCCCACTCGTGGCCCATCCCACTCGTGGCCCGGTCCCACTCGTGGCCGTGGCGAACCGCGCGGCCTTCCCAGGCGCGCACCTCCGATTGGCGCACGGTTGGCCAATGCGGCGCGAAAGAAGTTGCACGTACGTACACAGCCGAGCGTGCACTCGTTTCACCTCCGCACGCCGTCCGTCCGTCACAGCCCCGAGCAGCAGCGCAGCCCCAACAATGCCATTAATCATGAGTTGATTGCATATCGCCCGCACACCCCCCCCGCCTTGCTCCCCCAGCAATGAAATAAATAAACAACAAAAAATAACAATAACCGTTAGCGGCAGTAATAACAAGGGCAGTAATAATAAAATAACGCGGCGCGCTATCTGATCTGCCTGTGCGTGCGCCGGGGCTCAGTTTCCAATCTCGGGTCGTTTAAATCAGGCGCTGCCGATGAGGTCGCGGGGTCGTGCGGGTTCCCTGGGACCTCGCCTGCGTCCCATCGTTTACCACAATTGATCCAATTAAACGCCCGGAGCTGCTCCCGAAGCCGCGCCAAACCCGGCCTCGCTCCTCCCGGCGCTCAGGCCAGCCGCTGCTTTTGCGAAGGGACGTCCCAATTTACACGCGGCCGCCCCCCCTGGCCTAAGGGTGGACGGGACAACCGCCTGCGGGAACCTGGGAAAGGCGACGATGGCGCAGGACGGACCACGCGCTTTGTACATCCGCTGGTGGACGATTTGGGACGCCGCTTCAACACCACCAGGTGATACGTAGTAGGGGGTACGCCTCCCCCCCCCCGCCCCGCCGCTGGACTACATGTGACAACAGCGGCTGCTGCTGCCCAATGGAGAGCCGCCAACATTGCGGAGGGTTTGCCCGCTTATGGCGGCGGGGGTTAGGTTGACTGCCAAAGGTTGACGCAACGAGTTGATGCGGTGATGGAGCGGTGATGGAGCGGTCAATTGACTTTCGCATGTGAACTGTGATGGCGAACGCGAGGAGGAGGATGAGCCACTCGGCAGAAACTTCTGCAGAAAAGTTTTTGATGCATTGTCCATGTTTCACCTCTCTCATCCCAACCCACCCCACCACCCTCCACCAACATAAAGGCCTTTTAATTGTCACCGTTTAATTCAGGAAGAGACCCTGATGCCTGCTGTATATTTGGAGTTTGCCTGTTCACCCCGTGGTTGAGTGAATTTTTCTCCAGATCCTCCAGTTTTTCCCCTCCACATTTGCAAACATTCGTTTAAGAGTATTTGGCTGCTATACATGTCCACATGATTAGCCACTTCGTTCAGCTTTCAGTCGTGATAGCCAGGTCGCTTCTTCAAAGAGTTGCATACCTCAGTGGGCCTTAACTGGTAAAATAAAAATAGTATATATTTTTTAGTTTATATGCACATCATAATATGTGCAGCGACCTACCAAGGGCATGCAATGCAACTTTAGTTT
>CM025645.2:3241603-3254932 GCA_014621495.2 Entosphenus tridentatus
ACCTCCTGTATACCAGGCAAGGTAGTGAACATCTCTCCACCGTGGCATCCTTATAGCGGGAGGGAGCAGGTTTCAATGCTTGCTCAATGGTGGGAAATGTGAGTTGAATTTGCAAGCGGAGGTTTACAATGTAGCAGCCGTGCAAGCCAATTGAGAGAGAGAGAGAGGGAGAGAGAAAGGCAATGGAGCCATCAAACACTTCGGTCAATCGAGTTGTTAATTACTGCGGTCAACATCCACCCAAGTCAAAGGAGTCGGTGTCTCCCTCCGCTACTCAATCAAGTGAAGGAGGGCATTTGCACGGCTCTGTCAGTGACACCCAGCGGGTGGGGGAAATTCGACATTGCCATGGTGTGAAGGGGCATCTCTCCAGAAAAAAATGTACCGATATCTTCCGACAGCGGTGCTTATTTCATCCACACAAAGGGATGATGATGATGATGATGGACTGAGTGGCTCAGCAGAGGGTTTTCAATGAAACTGTTGGAGTTGAATATTCTGACACTGTGCCACCTGGCTAGTGTGTGGGCACTTGAATATTTCATAATTTAACATTTTTTTTCCGTAGTAAAAAAAAAGAGATCACCTTTGAGTGCTGTACACCTTTAATGCATGAAGTTGAAAATATCTTAATATATCGAGGGCTGCAGAGCATGGCCAATTAAACTAATAACTAAACTACATTTCCACGAGATAAGCCAACGTAGTGGCTTATCACGTGGAAATTTATAGCAGCCAAATATTCTCAACGCACGTTGATTCTAAATGTGGAGGGAAAACCCGGAGGACCCGGAGAAAATTTCATGCAAATCACGGGGAGAACATGCAAACTCCAAATATGCAGCAGGACATCAGGGTCGGGATCGAACCCACGACCTCCTGCGTACAAGGCGAGGTAGTTAACATCTCACCACCGTGGCGCCCCCAATCGTTGGCGTTGGCTCAGCGTCTTGCTACTGCCTTCCAGCTCGTCCGTGGTTCCTCAACGATTGTGAAACGCAACTTGCATGAACAACAAAAGCACTAATACACAACCAATAATTTTATGATAATTACAGTATTTCACGTTGTTGCGATTAATGTTTTCGCCGTTTTGGCACAGCAGTGGTATGTGTAAAATCAGACGTGCGTGTGCACATGTCATGAGGTGAGAGTGAAATATAACGTTTAAAAATAACCTCCCCGCAGAATTCCAAAGGCGATGTCGGAGGCAAAAAAAAGGAAAGTTTGACAATGGCTGTGTTGAAATTTTAATTTAAAGTCAGCGACGAGATGTTAACTACCTCGTATGGTATGCAGGAAGTCGTGGGTTCGATCCCAACCCTGAAGCCTATATTTAGAGTTTGCATGTTCTCCCCGTGGTCGTGTGGATTTTTCTCCAAGTCCTCTGGTTTTTCCCTTCACATTTTGAAACGAGTATTTGGAGTATTCTGCTGCTATAAAGTGCCACGTGATAAGCCACTTCGTTGAGATAATCATTTTTGATAGCCAGGTCGATTCTGAAAAAGAGCTACATCGCTCAGTGGGCTTTCACCTAGAAAAAAAAAAAATTTGTTTAGTTTATCGCTTTTTTAAATTTATATCACATTAACCCTTTCCCAAGTAGAGTGCCTATCCCCACACCTGCTGGAGAAACATTACAAATGAGATATATGCATAACCGTGCACTGAAAAGCGCTTGTGCTTCTGAAACAGAACCTTCGTTTCGGTCACAGAGAGAGAGAGAACGGCTCCAAAGGCACGAGGAGGAACCAGGGACGTCAGCCGCCACGCGGTGAGCCGGTGCCAACCATTGCCCAAGCTCTGCGGTCCTCTATATATGAACAAAAAACTAAAGTAAAATAACTTTGTCGGTACCGAGGCTCCCACAAGGCCATGCGGGAGGGCGTATGGCACAGTTTGGCGCCAGCTGTCGTACAGTTGCGGATCGTGTCGCTACGGTTGTCTGCTCCGAGTAACAATGCCGTTAAAAACAACGGCGCTACTACGCCTCTCAAATTAAAATTAAAGGCGAGCTGCTTAAGTGGTGAACGGGACCCACCCTGCAATTGCAGTCGTCAAATAATGAGTGTTTTATCACTTCATGAGTGTTCATCAAAAAAACCCTGTTTGTTATTTTCAAAGTAACTTCATGTATTTTCTTAATTGCTACTTAACACTCACACTTCTGTCAAGTTCACAAACACGATGGAGATTTAACCTGAAGACAGAGACAGCACAATGATACGATTCAAACTGAATCCTGAGCACATGTGAAGGGTACTTATCGTCCGCTTAGTTACGTTGTTGCTACTGTGATTGTGCATCTCCCATCCTCATCTGGATGCGCTTTCTGCTGCCGACATCGGAACAAGTCATCTTCATCTCAAACTTTCATTCTCGCTCAACACCTTTTTCGCAGAAAGTGAGAGGCAACCTTAACGGTACATCTTCTTGGTTCTTTCGGTAAAGTCACGTAGAAGGGAAATAATAAAATAATACAAATAAAACGTTATAAAATCGAAATTCAACCTTAACGGTAATTATACTCTTAGTTATTTCGGTAAAGTCACGTAGGCAAAACAATTAAATAAAAATTAATAACGGTAATTAATTAAAGGTAATTAACCGGTACGCGCCAATTAACTGGTTCATCACATTGCAGACTTAAAAACCGTGGCGATGATATAGATGGGGACCACGGTGCCTGCCTGCTTGGTAATCGGATTACAGCAAATGTGTTCCTTGTAATGAGTTACTTCACGAGCTCCCCTTTGCACAGCGGTGCCGGTGCTTAGAGATTTAATTTCCAAAGGGCTGAATTCCAGTGCAACCTCCCGCGTCGCCAAAGCCGTCCCGATGGCATTCGAGCCGCCCCTAACGGCATTACAAAACAATCGCACACCCGCACCCGCAGACACACTTTGTGTTTCCGCAAGAGACCTCGGCTTTCCATATCAAAAAAACAAACCTCATCACCCCCGCTCCCTGCTCCCCCCCACCCACGTCACGTTTCTTTAGGTGCGAATCTTCCAACATTTTTTGTTTTGTCGGGTTTTACCCAAACACAACGTTTCTCAAGAGATAAAGAAGGTCACGGTGTCTTTGGCCCTGGATGTCTACGATATTCCCCCGTACCCTCTCCCTGTGAGTGCAAAAAAACTAAAATCGTTTCGGGGGAAAATTTTTCTTTTGTTCTTTTCATCATCGTCGTCGTCATCTCTTGAGAAATCTGCCGCATGTTTAATTTGCGCTTACGGACGAAACGCTGCCGAGATGTGGGCCGTCGTTATAGTGATGCTGGAATATTAAACAATAACAACAACAAATATCTGTAATGAGCCAGTGCGTACCGTGCAGGTGCATCCTCACAGACGCACGTGCACGATTATCGTCAAGGAACATAAAAACATCATCATGCAAACGCCGGTCATCCTTGCAGCGGCTGCTTTTGGCTGGCCACCGAAAAAAAGGTGGTCGCCGCATCGCGCGTTTCAGGTGTGCTTCTGCGGCCGTCTGGAATGCTCTTCCTTCCGATATTACTAAGCTACTGCAGCTACGCACTTATAAATCTAGATTGAAAAGACACATTTTTAGAACTTCTTTTCGTGTTTGGTTTGTTGTCGATCCCTCAGCACATCCGCTTAGCATGATTGGCTTTGTACGGTGCAAAAGAAGTTCAACATACATACAATTCGAGAATACCTGTACCGGTTACCATATCTGTATATAAATGACCCATTCGCTTCATTATAAGTGTGGCATGATTTAACTCATTTACACTGGCACTGGTGGATGAACAGAGCCGGGGGGGGGGGATTTAAGGAACTTGTGACAATATTTTGACTTCTGCGCCAGGAAATGGAATCGAACCAGCGACCTCTGGATAGCAAGTCCAGTGTGCTTACATAAACTAAACTATACATTTATTTTTATTTCATTTTACCACCAGGTAACGCCCACTGAGCTATATATATATATCTTTTTTTTTAGAATCGACCTGGCCACAAATGATAGCTAAATTAAGTGGCTTGCCACGTGGATATGAATATCTGCCAAATACTCTAAACGCATGTTGATTCTAAATATCGAGAGAAAAACCGTAGAACCTGGAGAAAAATCCACGCAACCATGGTGAGAACGTGCAAACTCCAAATATACAGGCATTACGGTCAGGATCAAACCCACGACCTCCTGCGTACCAGGAGAAGGTTAACATCTCACCGCCTTGACCTTTACACCACAGTGGCAGCATCCCTTACCTATCCTATCAACCTACCCTAAATACACACTTACCTCCCGACCTACTCACCCACCTACTCACCCACCTACTCACCCACCTGCCTACCCTTCAACCAACCCCAACAACAACAACAACCGCCGTTCACCACTAAGTGGTGGTGACGTCACGTTGCCGCTTGTGCGAGTAAGGTGCACTTTGAGGCCACGTAAAGTGTCGATGGCTCGCTGCTGGCAGTAGGTCACAGGGCAGACCCAGGTGCCATGGCTTGAGTGACTGAGATGACTGGCAGATGCAACAACTTTGCTCATTGTGCCAAATTTCTGCTTTCTAGCCGCCCGACGTACAAACATATCTTCCCATATCACAACCGGTACACTAAACTACCCATTGCAAATGAATCACTCAAGACTGAGTGCAATGTACTTGATCACATTATATTTTTATTCCTTGTTCCCTAAGCTTTTTTTTTTAAGTCAACATCACGCAATCACCAATGGTGATTATAATCAAACATTCAACGTTTCTCTGCTCCTTTCTCAGCAACCGTTCCTGTTGTTGCTGATGCTGCTGCATTAATGAGCAGAGCGATCATCTGCGACGGAGAAAACAAAAATGTGTTTTTTTTTTTGCCAAAAATTTCCGCGTAAATCGCACGCAAGCGGCAGTGGCTCGCGAGGCTATCGGCAGTGCAAGTCGTTCTCACAGGTTCCTAAGACCCTCTTTAAATCTCCCGGGAAGCGAGCCACACCGCTGCCGAAAAAAAACCCCCCGGATAAAAGCCGGCACTTAGCGCCGCCCCCTTCCCAGTGGCATTGCAAGCACGTTGGGATATTCACCGTCAAAACTGCCAATTAACATCAATCAGACTCCATACAAATATTAGCCACCCTGCCGTATTGACTTTTAGCGAACGATGCAATGTATGAATTGCGCGCAAAACAGCACAGAGAAACAAATATTCAGACTGCAGGGCCAAGCCGCTGGTGCCAGTGAGCAACGGTTAAGGCCGCTGGTGCAGAGCTGGTGTGGCCGGACATGAACACGAGACCGCAACTTTGCCTCCTCGGTCCCGACGTTCACGAACCGCACCACCAAGCAACATCATTTAAGGCTAAGTCGACCTAAGGGAGGTTTCAGGCCGCGGTTGAGACAGCGTTTGCGCCTGGACGTTGTTGCACGATCGTAGCAGGGTGCACCGAAGACAACTCTGTGCACCCACAGACACCCACACACTAGATTCACCATCACCAACACACAGACCACTCGCTCCGGCTGCATTACTTGTAGAGGAGCACGCACAAGCTGCTACAGCAGCGGCGACTCCGCGTGTGTCTCCTTGAAACAGTAACCGTGTCTAGGCGAGGTCCTGTTAAGTCAGCAACGCGTGCTATTAAAATCCAAAACTTTAGCCAGGAATTGATTCGCGCAGCTAAATGCACTCCATTGATTGAGCCTTACATTGCTCGGACCATTAAATATAGGTGGTGTGCCATGGGTGGTTATCGTGTGCGTGTCTGGGTGTGTCTGTGTTCGTAATGGGGAGAGCGGTGGTGTAGCGGTCAGCGCGCTGCACCATGAACCCGGCGACCTCAGTTTGATTCCCGCTCACGGCCAGCACTTAGTGACGATAATATGAGCCGGTCCTGGGCCTCCCCGAGGTCGACTCAACCTCAAATGCGTACCTGGTGCGGTGTGTAAACATCGCCACTGGGGAGACAAACGGGGCCGGGTGTTGTGCTGGCCACCCAGCACCACTCACCCCCTCGTGTGCCGTGTCGGCCCTTCATAGGTGCTCGCAAACAGCACTTGCCCCACCAGTCTGTTGTAAAGGCTCTAGACGGCGGGCATCTTTCAGCTTTTGTGCCGGCATCAGCAAGGTTTGTAACTCCGCGTACAGGCAGCCCCCCGTGCTCCCCGGCAAGGCCTCGACGCGCCGTCATGCTGCCGCGAGTCGGCACCCCCCCCCCGCCGCGCACAGCCACGCGGCAAACTCCACGACCATTTGTAGTGGGCACCCTCGAGTGTGGCTCGGTAACCGACAAAAAGTTGTTTTTTAACTCAGCCAGGCGCCCGGCTCAAACGGCCCGGTGTCTGTCCGTTCAGTTTGCACGACGACGCGTTTTGACGGCACCGTTGCCGGCGTCGCAGCAGTCGACGGCGTCGGTGTCGCCGGCGTCGCCTGCGTGCATCGTCGTCGTCGTCAGTATCATCGTTAGCATCGTCAGCATCGTCATCAGCATCGTCAGCATCGTCGTCAGCAGTCGTCAGCTTCATCGTCGTCATCATCGTCAGCGGCGTCGTCAGCATCATCGTAATCATCAGCATCAACGTCAGCGTCGTCAGCAGTCGTCAGCTTCATCGTAATCATCAGCATCAACGTCAGCGTCGTCAGCAGTCGTCAGCGTCGTCAGCAGTCGTCAGCAGTCGTCAACATCGTCGTCAGCATCATCGTCATCGCCGCTCTGGGAGTCACGTGCGGATGGGGGAGACGGCAGCGTCGGCCGTCCGGTGGCCGTGGCAGACGACACCACAAAGACCTTGGAGGCTGCTTCGTGTCATCCGTTTTTGCAGACCTTGTGCAATCTTTTGTCAATTCACCCCCTCGTCCAATGCTCTTCATCTCGTTGGCTTTGTTGTTAAACGTTGCCATTATAAGCAGTGTGCAAAAAGTAACCCTTGAAGCGCCGTTTCGCTCTCAGTGTGTTATCGGATTCCTCTCGCTGAACAAATCGGCATCTACAATCGCATTACCGTTCTCTTTTCTTTTTAACGAACACTGAGCTCTCTTTTAAACAAATACACTAATGTGGAAACGACTCTGAAAACAATCAAAAGGCGGAATGATAGTGTCAGCAAACTTGGGTCAGCGGGAGAGATGATGCCACGGATCGCTCTATGGAGCACACTCAATTAACGCCGCGATTTCCAAGCTTTAGAAGGTTTTATCAGGTTCATTGGACCATATTCTTTCATCAATTTAAAGGAAGCAATCTAAAAAAAAACAATCGGATTGCATTACCATCCTCTTGATTGTATCATGCACGTAAACACGTTAGGTTATTTCGAAAAGGACATGCAGAAATAAGACTACTTTTCAGAATTCCGCCTCTGAGCGTTCCTTACGGGGAAGGGGGCTGCATTTAACAGCTGCGATAAAATAAATAAAATAAGCTGACAGCACTTCTGAAGTCACTTCTTAAGACAGGCCTTGCCTGGCTAAAACAGGTCAGCCTCTCTTTAAGCTCGCCACTGATCGATCGAGTTCACCGTGAATTTGGCTATCAAACACGCGGGCCTCGCGCATGCTGCCGAAGGCTAGGGAAGGCCGCGGAATGGATTCGGAGGAAAACCAAACGGTGCGAGGGTTTCGTTTTTGTGCAGTCAATAGAGCGCAACGACGATTTGGATTTGTTAAAGCATCCAATTTCAACTGTATCTCAGCTATTGCTGCTGCTGCTGTTCACCACACAGCAGCACGGATCTCACGTGCAACGTAGCGGGCCCAACTGGCAAACAACGGGACCATCCCGTTGCAACGAGTTAATGAACGTCGCAAACTTCAAAGACACATCGAAACCACACTGCACACCACAGTAACCTGGTTTGATTGGACACCCGAAACCCAGACTCTAGCCCGGGATGCTCAGCAGCAGCAGTTGGGGGGCTTGCTTCTAGAGCTCTGCACCGGTGTTTTGACAGGGCCATTACGAACCCCGTGAACCATCTACAAAAGAAGCTCGGGGAGAACGCAAAAAAACAACTTTTTCGTCCGAAAGGGCATTACGATTTGACACCGAGTGGCAACAAAACAATATATAAATGTCGTAATGTCAAACAATTTAGCAATTGCTGCTGCTCACTATGCCGGACAGAATCGGCCAGGGTGGCTGTGCAAAGAGCATGCAGGGCCGGATTCAGGCACGGGGCTTCAGGGGCTGCAAGCCCAGGGGTCTCCGTCAGCTGGAGGGGGCTCCAGAGATTAAGTGAAAAGTTATTTCACTTGTGAATGCTGAATTTGATTTGTTGTTAGCCTTGTAAAAATACAATTTTATTTTTCATTAACTTTGTTTTCCTTTCGAAAATATTACTGGGGGACCTCGCAGTACATGTAGCCCAGGAGGCCTACAACAATCTTAATCCGGCCCTGAGAGCACACTCCAGCAAACGTCACAACAAGCGAAGTTATGACTAGAACTGCCATTGCCATTTTCCAGCGTCAGTTCTGGTTCTTTATTTGGCCCGGGCTATGCCCTCTTGGGGCTGCCACTTAGATGGGAGAGACATGGGGTAGGTGCTATTGAGGGTGGGTTGAGGGGTGGGGGGTTGGGGGGGGGCAAGTGACAAACGCAAACAGCGGATTATTTTTTTGGGAGAACACGTTACACTACCCGCGAAAATCTTTTATATGTAAAATTAATGCTCAGTGAATAAAAATTAATTCTGAGATATTCCTGTAAATGGAATAAAGAAATGCACACGTAAAATGGAACATCATCATCACATCGTCGTATTACAATCGATAAAACAATTGTATTAAAAACTGAAAGACCAAACTGAATTATATTGTCAAATCTACATTCTTATATTAATACAAAACAGATAAGAGCACTTTACACCTGTAAAATTTACACAGACTATACATTTTAAAATGTAATCCATTACTACCCATGTAATATCATTGCAAGGAAATTCCAATCATGTGAATACTCGATATTACTTAAACTTGAGAATAGGTTTTGCACTTTTTTCTGGCAACAAAACAGGTGTTAAGATGTTAAAACACCAAACTGAAACCTTTTACAAAGAATCATGTCTGCATTAGCCACAATACTTGTGGTCAAAATGCAAACCAAAAACGTACTCTGATAATATATGCATTGTCTTTGAAACTGATTGGTCCACACCAGAGACAGATTTCTTTGGAGCCTAGTCTCAAACGGTGTAAGACCAGAGGACGCTTGGTCGTGCGCCCTTTGGCATCCTCTGGTCTAACACCTTTTGAGACAAGGCTCCAGGTCTGAGGTTGAAGACGAACTTTGCCATGTCGAAGGGCTCTCACCTGGTTGAAATAAGGGGACGAAAAAAGCAATGCAGGAAATGCTGTTGGCAAAAACGTTTACTGGGAAATGAAACGCCTCGATCGCGGAACGATTACCCTCGATCATTATTGCATTCCGACTCACTTGAGCAATTAGCCTGCCATCACAATACAGCAACACAGGTGCCATGGGGAATTTTAGAGGCGTCGGGGCAATTACTGAAGGCGGATCGGCAGGGAAAAGATGAAATGAAGAAGGCATTGAGAACAGGATGACACGCTTTTGTAAAACCAGCGTTTTATCATGGCGCGTGTTGGAAGAAGAGTGTTTAATCGGTGCATACTGCCCCGTGACGCGGTGATAAAAACACACGGAAAGTGACAATGGACATGGAGCAAACAAAAATCTTGAAAAGTGGACAATGAAGCAAAGAGAGAGAGAGGCACGCGTGCCTCGGAATCACACCGAGAGACGGGGAAGAGAAACACGCGGTCCATGGGGAGGAGAGGGGGGGGAACGAAACGGAAAATGAAAGACGTCGAAAATTGACATCAAGTTGAAAGACGTCAAAAAGTTGACACTTCTCCAGGACACACGTGGGCATTGGGCAGAGGGATTGCATCACCAGGAGGGTCGGTGGCCAACGACCGAGGCTGGCGAGGCTGATAGACGATGGCTGCAGATATATTTGAAGTGGTCAACCCACGAGACAGTGCACGGTGTGACAATGTCACCCTACTCCGCACACAAAGACAAAGATCCTCCGTCTAGCCTTAACAGACTGCAGGGGCAAGTGCTGTTAGCGAGCACCTATGAAGGCCGGAATGGTACACCAGGGGGTGGGTGGCCAGCACCACGCCTGGCCGCCTTTGTCTCCCCAGTGGCGATGTTTACACACCGTACCAGGTACTCATTTGAAGCCGAGTCGATCTAGGGGAAGCCCAGTACCGGTTCAGATAATCGTCAATGGCGTTGGCCGTGAACGGGAATCGAACCCGGGTCGCCGGATTCTGTAGCGCAGCGTGCTAACCGCTACACTACTGCTCCCCACGCACATATATACGAGCACACACACACACGGTAGCTCATTCCTTAAAGGGACGGATGCCCTCATGTTCACAATGATTGCATGTGAAGAGATTTCAAGTTTATTTATGAAACCTCGACAAGGCACTTCCAATTTTAAGCGACAAAAAAAAAACGACAGCCCATCTTGGAAAATCGCGTACAAATTTTACGCACATTGTCCAGGAGGAAGAAAAAAAACTAAAACGGAAAAAAGTTCCATCGTTAATTTCTCAATCCGCTTGTCCTGGTGAGAGTCGCCGTGGCAACGTGTTGAGTAGTGCCGGTCCACACCTCCCTGTCCCTGGCGACAGACTCCAAGCACTACTATACACTATACACTACTATACACTACTATACACTACTAGAATATACACTACTAGACTATACACCACTATACACACTATACACTACTATACACTACACTATACACTACTATACTTTACACTACTATACACTACTAGACTATACACCACATTACACACTATACACTACTATACACTACTATACACTATACACTACTATACTTTCACTACTATACACTACTAGACTATACACTACTATACACTACTAGACTATACACCACTATACACTACTAAACTATACACCACTATACACTACTAGACTATACACCACTATACACACTATACACGACTACACTATACACTACTATACACTACACTATACACTACTGGACTATACACTACTATACAACACTACTATACACTACACTATACACTACACTACTATACACTACTAGACTATACACACTACTATACACGACTACACTACACTATACACACTACTATACACTACACTACTATGCACTACTATACACAGACTCTAGCTCTTCCTGGGCAATCCCCACGTGTTCCCAGGCCAGCCGAGCGACATCGTCCTGCCAGCAGCAGCGTGGTCCTGGGCCAGCCCCGGTGTCTTCGCCCAGTGGGACGTTGCTGCTGCTGCTCGGTAGAGTTCCATGGGTAGTCTACCATGGGGGGGCATCCTGAGCAGACGCGCGCGAACCACCTCAACTGGCTCCTCTCGATCCGAAAAGCGCAGCGGCTCAAACTCTTGAGGCTATCCCCGGATTACGGGAAAGCAAGTATTCACGTGAAATTTGGGCGAGTCTCGGAATTAGAGTGGCTGTAATGATTCGGATGTCTGCAATTGATGAATGTTTCTATTAAGAATGTACATTCAACAAAAAAAAAACGCATTTAAAAAGAAAATGTTAACAGCTCCCAACAGCGATGTGGAAATTGTTTAAACGTCTGCTTTGTTGCAGGACTCGTTGTCAAACCTGCAGTTTAACCGAACAGCCACCTCGGATTTCAACTCATTATTGCGATGCGCGCACGCACACCCTCTGTCAAACACCCTCGCATTTTATCATTTCTCCCAGAGAAATCTTCGGTCGTTCATTTTAATTTATGTGCTTTACGAGTTCATGTTACGCTCCCGTATTCGACAGCGGAAATAACGAGCTGACAAGCTCCGAATCTAAAGTAATTCCATTTTTAAATACTTCACGCACAACGCACAGGTGCACTGTACATTTCAAAGGTCCTCCCAAAGCGTCTCTCTGGGCTCAGATAAGCCGCGGTGGAGAGATGTTAACTACCTCACCTGGTATACAGGAGGTCGTGGGATTGATCCTGACCCTAACACCTGTACATTTGGAGCTAACATGTTCTCCCCCTGTGGTTGCGTGGATTTTTTCCGTGTTCTCCGGTCATTCCCACCCACAGTTAGAAACGTGTGTTTAAAGTATTTGGCTGCTATACATTTCCACGTGATAAGCCACTTCACTGGGCTATCATTCGTGGCCAGGTCACCTCTGAAAAGGAGCTATATCGCTCAGTGAGCCCTACCTGGTGAAGTAAAAATAGTTGAGTGTAAACAGATTTTAGTTTAAGCAAAGTAGAGGCGCCTATCTCTACTGGCAGGGTCCGAGCCAGTGTCAGCTTGATGATCGCTGTTAGACCTTCTCCGAAGCAGTGTTCATTTCATAAACTCTCTTGTCATTTTGTTCATCCGGGATACGGCTCACCGAATCTCAAGACGGGAGACTCGCGCGTTGGGATGTGCGGACGACGCGCTGTGTAACGACGTGTGTGCTGTGCACGGGAGGATACACGGGAGTGGCCCTAGAGAGTACCACAGGTTTCACAAATCCACTAGCCGTACTGCTATGCAGCGGGCTGCCTTTGAAGCCCAGTTGGTTTGGGAGTTTCAAAACTTGGCCTCAAGCTGCTGCCGAGTTTTTCCCGGGTGGATTTGAATTCGCAAACACTTTATTGCCGGTCAACCGCCAGATTCACAGCGCCACCGATTCTGTCATTCGCGCACGGACGTATGTACGTACGTGCATACGTTGAACTTCTTTCATACCGCACGAATCCAACTGTGCTTATCGGACGTGCGGGGAAAGGACAACAAACTTAACACGGACACCACTTATCTTCGTATAAACTGGTCACGCATCTTCAAATTAACGCTTGTGTCCCAAATACTGGTGGAAGCGCAGCAGAAAAGTAATAATTTTTTCACGGAATGTGCAGAAGCCAGACTTGCCACCAGGCAGCATTTTGAAGTGTTGATGCTGGCATGCCACGCCATACAGTGCGCATATAAATATGTAATGCCCCGTTGCACGTAAGAAAGACATCTCGTCTGGGCAGCCTTTAACATTTTTACTTGAAAGACACAAGAGTGGAAGTAAAGTTTAGTACCGCATGCTCATTAAGCCATCGGGGATCAAATATATACGTGAATATGTTTACGTTGAGGATATTTAAAATGTGCCGCCAACAAATGTCAGGTCGGTGCGTGAGCTTCACAGCATAATCCACAGCGAAGTGTGGCCTGACAATAGCAGCAGCGCGCGAGCGTTAATATTTAATGCTGCTGGCACAGGCAACGGCCCGAGCATCGTGTCAAACACGGCGCACGGGCCGAGACAGCGCTGCCTCTATCCGAGGGGCTTTCAGCTCAATTAGC
>CM025645.2:3254942-3267159 GCA_014621495.2 Entosphenus tridentatus
CGGGTACGGGTACCCATTTGCGACCCTGGTGCGGCCGGGTACGGGTACGAGTAAGGAATCAAAACCCGTTTGCGACCTCTGCGTCTCGTATTCAACACATGCATTGCGGCGGCTCTTGAAATATTGAGTTTTTTTTTCCGAATTCAGAAAAAAAATACTCATGCTTTGTTATTTTGGTTGCTGACCCCTGGACACGAAGGGGTCACGTCAGTCTGTGGCGTGTGCGGCGAGTTTACTCATCTCGGCGCACTGAATAAAATCGCAATATCGTGTACGTATTGGGGATGTGGAAACAGCATTTGGGTTAATCAGATTTATTCAAAAATCAGGCCCTCGATATGAAATTTCAGATGATGTTAATAATAATTTAAAAAAATAAATCTGAATCATCTGAAAATGTGATGGAACAGGAAGGGACATCACGCTTTATCGGTCGAAAGTGCCACCAAATTGACAACAGCTTTGCTCAAACGACTAAAATATTAAAATAATATAACAGTAAAACTAAATCTATTATTGCATGAATATTTAACAATGTTAAACAATATTAAAATCAAATAATATTAAATTGAGCCTAAAAATGTGATAAGAATATATTTTTTTAAATCTTAAACTCATCCCTCGCGTAAATATTTAGCGGATGTATGCAATGGAGGTGGCTTTGCATTTACTTGAGCCGAGAAGCAGCCCTAGCAAGTGAGGTTTTCGGTTGGGTGGTAAAGTGGTAGCACTTGGACGCCATGGTGGTTTAGATGTTGTCTCCCTCGCCTGGTATGTAGGAGGGCGTGGGTTTGAACCCGATCAGGACGTCCGTATATTTGGAGGTTGCATATTCTCCCCATGCTTGTGTGGATTTTGTTCCGGGCCCTCTGGTTTTTACATCCACATTTAGAACCGACATGCTTTTATAATATTTGGCTGCTATAAATGTCCACGTGATATGCCACTTATTTGAGCTATCATTTGTGGCAAGGTCGCTTCTGAAATAAGAGCTATGTAGCTCAGTGGAATTTACTTGTTAAATGAAAAATAGGTAATCAGACACGTGCCTCACAGCCAGACGCGCCTGGGTTCGATTCCGCACTCGGTCACCTTTTCTGCTTGGAGTTTCTATATTTTCTCTCCTCCGAATGGACCTCCATCTGGGTTCTGTAATTTCCTCCCGTAACTAAGGCACGTAGATTAATGCCACTGGTATTGGCCAAACATAGCGACAAATTCACCGATAATTTACTCGACTGGGATGACACGGAGCAGCATGTATGCAAGTTGAATTCATTGCGAGCCGTACGTAGACAATTGTGCTAATCGTCGGTGCGGCGGATGGGACAACATCATTTCCAACTGCAAAAAAAAAACACTCGGCCGGACCCTCCTGGAAAAGTCTCGAGTGCTCCGAGGCATGGCTGGGCAAACAAGCGTAACAATAATATCAGGTTGTGACCGTGGAACGCGGCTGCAGGATCAAGTGAGCGGCCAGAGGAGACGAGCATCGCCCCACGCTGGCTCATGGGGGACACCCCCTGACCTGCTTGTCTGCAGCACGTGTGGGTGCAGACAGAGTGGTCCCCTTTAACACGTTGGCTTACGCGAACAATATTTTCCATAAAAGAGGTCTTTGGGTTAGATCGCGTGAATATAAATGTGTCGTTAAAGCCGCCACCACCCCTATCCCACTATTCGATGGATGGCGGTGATACAAAACAAACAAACAAACTATTTTTATTTAACCAGGTAAGGCCCCACTGAGCTACGATGTAGCTCTTGTTCAGAAGCGACCTGGCTATGACAAATGATGAGAGAAACGAAGTGGCTTATCGTCATGTGGAAACGTATCGCAGGCAAGTACTCTAAATGCATGTCGATTCTAAATGTGGAGGGAAGAACTGGAGGACCCGGAGACAAGTCCACGCAAACTCCAAATATGCAGCAGCAGGCGTCAGTCAGGGTGGGGATTGAACCCACGACCTCCTGTATACGAGGCGAGGTAGGTAACATCTCGCCAACGTAGCGTCCCTGCCTAGCCAAGAAACAGTTTCGGACGTGGATAGATAGCAGCCATCTTCTTCCTCAATCCCGTGTCCCTTACAGAACGCAACGTGCTGCCACCCGCGATTAAGTTAAAAAGAGCCAACATTATCTCCCCCCCCTTCTCCCCCCGCTGAAATTAGCATTCAGACTATCGGTGGACTCAGTTCCTGTTTATCGCCTTGACCCAGTGGTGGCGCGGCGGGCACATGTCAGTCCGCAGGATAACCACCATCGTCTTCCCCCCGCCTCAACGGAGCGGTACTCCTCGTTCTATCGACCACGGAGAGAGAAGTATGACGGGCTGAGTCAAGGGGGGGGGGGGCCCCCCACCCCCCTCCATCCGATTGCGAAGTCGTTCGCTCCACCGCTGAGAGACACCCTGGATGGTTCGTAATGAGTTTCCACGCACCCGCTCATCGGCTTCACACGACTGGGATCATACAACAAGTAAATAAATCCGTAAGTAACAGCACCGCGTTCGCAAGTCGAGTGACGGAAATACAACTTTGAGTCACGATTCAGATGTGAAATTAATTGGCATTGACAAAATTAGTTACACGAGTGCAACACTCAAACAAACAAAAAAGAGAGGTTTCCCCGTGAGATTGTTCTCATTATGCAAGCAATTAAAAAGAAGAACAGACAGCCCTACCGCATCCACTTCAAAAGTATGATCACTGTTTTTTATAACATCCCGTTCTATGACCCATTTCTGATTGTAAACAAGAAAATAAACGGCCTGTCATTTAGCAGAACAGCCTGCTGGGGGTAAGGGTGGGGGGGTCAGCGGTGTTAGCAAGCACCTATTAAGACCGGCCTGGCACACTAGGAGTAGTTTGTTTAGCACTGTGCTGCTGTTTTCACACAGCGCTTAGGGTACTCATTTAACGATGAGGTGTGACCTCGGAAGAGGCCCAGGAGAGATTCGGACCCCAACTTCCAATTGCCATCCAAGGTTGGGAATTAAAATACGGAGGGGGTTGTGACGCAATGCAGAAGATCCAGCTGCAAAACGCCAGTATCTATAAATGCACATCCCCACACGCACAATCCCACATCGCCAGTTCCCGTATATTTTAAAACCTTCAGAATTTCCTGTTTGTTGCTCCCAACGGGAAACAGTCGTCACAAATCACACGTGGCTGGCCGGGTGGGGGGTGGGAGGCAGGCAAGAGGGGTGCGGGGGGGGGGTAGATTTCGCAGGCAATCTATAAGAAAGGGGTTGGACTTTTGGGGCCCCAAACACTCGTGGCCAAGATTTTGCTTGCTCAGGCCCTGGGCTATATAACTCCGAGCAGATGGAAAGCGTCTCTCTTCCGGTGGCGTCTGGCAGACCCCGAGCTTCAGTTTTTCTTTGCCACGGCCGCAATGCTCTTCTCAACAACGCAGGCAATGTGATGATGTACACGCTCGCCCGTGAAATACAAACAGCCCGGCGCCCCGTCTCCATTTCCATGGCCACTGTCGCGCACAGACGCGCCTTCCTCTGCTCCTCTCCCCCCCTCTCTCTCTCTCACTTCACGCTCTCTCACCAGGTGTTATGTTCAATTCAAGGCTGAGTTGACCTAGGGGAGGCCCAGACTAGCTTCACAGACACCCAGTTGTCAACCGGTGAGAATGATGCATAATTTGGCCACACATCAAATCTGGGCCCCCTGATGTTGCTGTGCGAATTTCTAATCATACCACTGTTACTCACATTTACAACGAAGACAACTATCTTCCTTATAAACTCTACATATAGGGACTGTAAGAGGTCAATATTAGGATAGATCAAGAATTGTATCGTTTAGGGATTGTTGGGGCCAGAAGCAGTCACTCCCAGCCCTTGTCTGAATGGCAGTTCTCATGGTCATGATCCAGGTAACCACACCGGGTACTCGCTAAGTTTAAGGCTGAGTCAACCTAGCTGCGGCTATGCGCATTGCGGTTAAGAATGAAATGCGAGTGACTGGGATTGTCTCACATTGTGTGTGACACACAACAGCAAAGCTCCCCCGTATAGCCTTTGACCAACTGCTGGGGCAAGTGCTGTTAGCGAGCACCCTCTAAGGTCGGCACGGCACGCGAGGGGGAGGGGTGGCCAGCACCACGCCTGCCCGCTGTTGTCTCCCCAGCGCTGATGTGAACACACCACAACAGGCACTCATTTCAGGCCTAGTCGACTGAGGAGAGGGCCAGAACCGGTACAGATATTCACCGCTGTTATTGGCCGCGAGCGGGAATCGAATTCGGGTATCCGGGGGTTTCGTAGCGCAGTGCACGCCAACCGCTACGCTGCCGCTCCCCACTATAAGAAACACGCATCTTCTTGGTTCTTTCGGTAAAGTCACGTAGAAGGGAAATAATAAAATAATAAAAATATTGCGTTGTGGCCGAAACGTCGTGAGAATTATTTTATTATGTTTCATTTGTATTATTTTATTATTTCCCTTCTACGTCACTTTACCGAAAGAACCAAGAAGATGAATCCCTGCAGTCACGAAAGCTTTAAATCGAAACACACGCATGCTCGCAAACACACGCACATCAGCCGTGTCCTATCCACCGCTGGATGAAGGCCTCCCCAAGGCCATCGACTATCTCTCTCACGGGCTTGCCAGGCAACAATCCGTCGAGCTCCCGTGCACGAGCCGATTTCACTGCTCCGCCTCCGAGCTTGGACTGTCACAGGTGGGCGTCTTCCCTCGCCCCAGACATCTCGCGACGCATCCTTGCGCAGACCTAAGTGACGAAGAGTTATTCGGCTGAAATACTATAACATGCAATACAATAACAACAACATTATTAGTTGTGTGCGTATATAGTGATGTGATCTGGACAAAGTCCCATTGGTGAGTTCCTCCGGCAGGCAAGGCTGCGTTTGGCTGGGTCATGTAGCCCACATGCCCAGCCACCGCATGCCTAAACAGCTTTTGTTCGGCCGGATCGAGGGGGCTAAACGGGCGCCGGACGGGCTAGAGAATAGATGGAGTGATGTGGTGCAAAAGGATGTGGAGCACAGTGGACTTGCTGATGACTAGTACCAGCGGTGTCAAAATCGGCCACTGTGGAGGAGGCTCATGAAGGACGCTACTGGGCAGTGGGGGCAGTCGCCCTCCAGCAACAACAGAGGGCAGAGGAGCGACGCTCACAACTACGATCTGAGCGCCGGGCGGCTAAAACACAGAAAGTCGGCACAGTAGGTGTCACACGTGGTCCATCAGCCAGTCATCTCAGTCAACCCTTGGCACCTGCTGGCAACGGGCATTCGACATTTCACGTGGCCTTAACGTGCAAATAGCCTGGCACAAGCGCCGTGGTGACGTCACTGCCACTTAGTAGAGAATGGCGGTTGTTGTTGTTGTTAAATAGTGATGTTGTTCATGCAAATTGCGTTTCACAATCGTTGAGGAATCACGGACAAGCTGAAAGGTAGCAGCAAGACGGTGAGCCAGCGTCAACAACTGGGGGTGTCACGGTGGCGAGATGTTAACTACCTCGCCTGGTATGCAGGAGGTCATGGGTTCGATCCCGACCCTGACGCCTGCTGGATATTTGGAGTTTGCATGTTCTCCGCCTGGTCACGTGGATTTTTCTCCAGGTCCTCCTCCACATTTAGAATGAACGTCATGCTTTTAGAGTATTTGGCTGCTATAAATTTCCACACGCTAAGCCACTTCGTTGAGCTATCATTTGTGGCCAGGTAGCTTCTGAAAAAGAGAAATATAGTTCAGTGGGCCTTCCTTACTTAGAAAAATTGTTTATAGTTTAGTTGAGACCCATTTACTTTTGTCTAACAGTTAATACGATATCTCGAGTTTTTAATCAAAGTATATTACCTGCTGTGACATTGAGAAAAAAAAACCGAGGACACTCACAAAGGAAAACGTTTAACAAAAGGCAGAAAACTGCACAAAAGCAGCACGGAGAAGTTACACGCTGCTCGAAATTACACTGGCAGAAAGAGAAGCACATGGTCGAGAGAAATGGTTTAACAATTGGAAAATGATTATCCAAGCGTTCTGATGTGGAACAAAGCCGACGAGATTGTGCCCGTGCATTTCGGTTGCCAGGATATTCCCAGCACAAACAGGTAATAAAGTTTAAGTTGATACATTGACACAGACATGTCAAATACTGCCACTGGGATGTTTTTTTGTACTCACTTCTCAGAATATTGGAACACTTTTGTTAATCACAGCCTCCCATCTCTGGCTTCCCCCCCCCCACCGCTTACTCCCCCCTCCGCCCCACCAATAAAATCTACCAGGAATCGGACACAGCACACACCAGAGGTCGCAAACGGGTTTTGATTCCTTACCCATACCCGTACCCGGCCGCACCAGGGTCGCAAACGGGTACCTGTACCCGGCCGTACCCGTACCCTACCCGTACCCGGCCGGGTATCGGGTACCTGATTGCGACCTCTGGGATGAAGCCATGTTGCAGGCGCGGGTGGGTTGATTCTAGGAACTTGAATTGTGAGAAGAGACAAGACGTTGGGAAATGAGTGACAAACGGTTACTCACCAGTGACTCACGGCCTACCCGTACCCGTACCCGACCGCACCAGGGTCGCAAACAGCTACCCGTACCCGACCGGGTATGGATAGCCGGGTATCGGGTAGGGTACGGGTATCGGGTACCCGGTTGCGACCTCTGGCACACACCGGCTCTGGCCGAGTCCTGCGTGCCAAAATCTTGCCGCTTCGAGGCAGCACCAACCAACAGGGCTGATGGCAATTCCGCAACAGCAGCGAATTGCACAGCACGCAGCTACATATTAGCGGTGATGATACCAGAAATGGGCTTGATTCAACACTGCTCCGCGAGGCACGTTTATTAGGCGCAGCACCGCATTAAAGCCGGGCGGCTCATTAAAGTGTGAACAAAAAGCAAACAAAAGCTGACTTGGCCGAGACGGGAGAGCGTCTCATTAAAGCAATTACCCTGAAAGCAACGGCGGTGCCTCATTTAAACATTTGTCGAGCGTCAGTTGACAATTCATCGGCGACGAGGGAGCAGGGCGCGATTTAATTCCCCGTCGGGTTCTGTGGTTTGAAGCATTCAATCACGGGGGCTGAAATCGTTTTCTTGGGGCGGGGGGGGGCCCATAAAATGAAAATATATATTTGCAGAAGGTTAATGGTAATTGTCCTATGGGCAGACTGGTCCCCGCCAGAAAAATTTGGAATTTCCACCACTGGCTCAGGACTGCCATCAGAGACGAGTATGACGAGTATGGCTCCATGCTCCATGCTATCATGTGTGCCGACTCTGTTTGTCTCAGTCTGGTGACCAAAACATTGCACGAAAAAAACTTTTTTTTGGTTCTGCTCGATTTAATCCTCGCCTGACTACGAGGATTAAATCCGTGAACATACATCAAGTGACCGAGATGTGCAGCAAGTGCTCTCTTACTACGGGAGCATCAAGGACCCGTGGCCACGGCGAGAGAACCGCCGTTGGAATAGAGGCCCACTGAAGTGGTCAACAGGGACTCGCAGGCTTGCTAGGCGCCGCAACCTCCGACGTCGCAAAGGCAGAGAGAGCGTGCGGGTGCCTCGGAGCGGTCATCGATGACGTGCTCTCGTTCTCGTCCCACACACGGTGGCGAGATGTTAACCACCTCGCCTGGTGTGCAGGAGGTTGTGGGTTCAATCCCGACCCTTGACGCTTGTACATATGGAGTTTGCGTGTTCTCTCTGTGGTCGTGTGGACTTTTCTCCGGTTACTGCGGTTTTACCCTCCACATTAGAAACATGCGTTCAGGGTAGTTGGCTCCTATTTAGTTTGCTATCATTCGAAGCCAGTTTGCTTTTTAAAAAGATCTATATAGCTCAGTGGGCCTCCTTACCTGGTAAAAAGTAAAACATCTCAACATCGCAGGACCTGCCCCTGCGCCAAACGTCTCTCTCACCCGCCACCTCAAGCTACCGCTCAGACCCTCGCCCGTGTTGCCTTCATCGCATCCCGACTAGACGACCGCATTGTTCTCCCTCCCAAATTGCAAAGCACATCATCGACACACTCCCGGCGATTCGTGGAAATGATCATTGCCAGGCTCCACACCTGTGGCGGTAAACGAGACCACGTCTCCCCAATACTCAGTTCCCTCCGCTGACTGCCAGTCCAACGGTGGATCAATTTCAAGATCCCACTCGCCACTGTCAGGATTCTCCACGGACTTGCCCCTGCCTACATCTCCCCTCTCATCTCACTGCCCTCCACACGCTTTCCGCTCCAACGACCTTGGATTTCTGTCAACACCCCCAGTCAACAGTTGCTCAGTAGGAGGTCACTCATTCTCCTTTTTTTCCCCCAACCGCAGCCTTCGCCCGACTTGCCTCTCTCTCTCTCCGCAAAATAGATTTTCCCACTGTTTCTCTGCAGCCTATTGAGAAGCGATCACATTTGGATACTGTATACATCCAAATTGTATTGCGCAGTATTCGTTTCAGTGGGGGGGGGGGGGGGAAGAGAGAGATCAGCGCTGGAGTCCACGTACCTTTGTTTACCCTTCAAGGGCAGGCGATTTCGAAATGAGAAATTTGCTCGACGTTCGGGCCTTCAAAATGGTGATGTCAAAAGGCTAAAGAGGTCTTTTCTCACATGACATTTTACAGCAGATGAAAGCACAATTCTCCAACACCCCCCCGCCCCTCGCCGCTGCCGCACCACGGATGGGACTCGAACCGTCGACTGCGAAACCGCCTAAGGCTGGCGAGCGGTGACTCCCGGGACGCAGCCTCTCCCCGGCTCTCGCACGCGGGCGTTGCCACGTCGGTCAGCCTCCGTTTGCAGTGGCGGCGAGCTGGCCGGGCCAAATCACCGTATTCGCATGGCGCGGAGTGCGTCAAACAAAAAGGGACGAACAATCATGACTTTCCCACAATGCAGCATTCTTTTTCTTGACCCCCCCCACCGCCCCCCCCAGACTGATGAGCGGCTGAGTAATGCCCGCCATACCGGGAATTGAACTTGTGACCTTCCAAATGCGATGGGGACGTCGGTATAATGTCATGTTAATGTAGATACAGTAAAATGTTATCTCGGTAACAGGCATGGTATGGTTTTTTTCTTCTCCTTGTGAGCAAACCACTCAACTTTTTCTCGGCGGGTAATCTAACCTCCAAAACGGTTTGCCAGGATTCCACACGTGCGTGCGGCAGCTGGTGACTGCGGTTGGAGAAGTGTCAGATCAATGACGTGAAGACGAAAAAAATCAATTACCAGCAGCCAGAAAGACTTGGATCAAGCAAATTCATATTTTTTACTTCTCTTAGATTTTTTTTTTATATTCGTGTGAAAATGCCAACATCTCAATCCTTTATATATATAAAAAAAACATTGGGCAGTACTCATCTCTCCGTGGCTCTAATCTGGTGGTAAAACTTTCACTTGACGAGGCCTTTAAAAAATTGGAACTTGTTTTTTTTTACCACCCGACACAGCCAATTATTAATGCCTGTCACGTAAGCAAAACATGCTAATTCGTTACGAGTGCAGCACGCCGGTATGCTGGAGAGTAAAACCACAATTGTAAATGTTGTGGCTTTACTCTCCAACACACCGGTGTACTGTATTAGTAAGGAATTGCCATGTTTTGTTAACGTGACAAATCTTACTAATTGGCTGTGTCGGGTGGTGGCGGGCTTCACGACACATTTATATTTACGCGATGTAACCCAAAAAAACACACATTTTATGTAAAATATTGGTCGCGAAAGCCTACGTGTTAAATTGGAGGGATGATCACGATGATGATGGTCAGTCAAATCCCTGACTGGGCTTTTACCGTGTGACTTCCCTGACTGCGAGTTGAGAGATATTTTCCAGCACCACCCATGCTTATGTAGTCAATGTTAAAACCATCACCATCATCAATGCCATCATGAGCAGCAGCTGCAAGGAATAGCAGCAGCAGCAGCAGCAACAACAGCAGCACCGTCTCGGCGACTTGGGAAGAGATGTTGACATTCGGGACTGGATATAAATCTTGATAATTCAGGCCGGTTGTTATTGTGTACCGACTTCGTTAGTCTCGGTCTGGTGACCAAGAATTCCACGAAAATAAGTGTATTTGTTTTTTCTGCCAGATTTAATCCTCGCCTTGCTCGCCTTGCTGCGAGGATAACATCTGTGAGAGACTCCTGTCGAAGAGGCACACCGAAGCGGTTCCAAGGGCTCTGAATGCAGGGTTTGGGTGGCACCACAGCTCCGGTCGTGCATGGCTGAGGTGGCCAGAGGACGGCAGTACAGCAAGCGGGTTGTCAACCTGTGCGCGATCATTTGAGTTTCGCCCCTCCTCCTGTGACGCGTGTGTGAATTTTCTCAGGATACTTCAACAGGCTTAGAGAATTACAGTGCAGCGATACAACACCCTCCTAAAAGTATTTTGAGGGTCAGTGAAGCTTTTCTGCAGAAAGGATATTATTATTCTCATGTTCTGTGACTGTTGCCGAACATGATGGCTGGAGGCCCTGCAGCGTTTGGGAATCTATTTTTATACTATTCACTATTTTCATTTTACTGGGTAAGGCCCACTGAGCTATGTAGTTATTTTTCAGAAGCGACCCGGCAACAAATGGTAGCTCAACGAAGTGGCTTATCACGTGGACATTTATAGCAGCCAAATACTCTAAACGCACATTTCTAAATGTGGAGGGAAAAACCAGGCGACCCGGAGAAAAATCCACACGACCACGGGGAGAGAGACACACAATACCAAATATACAGCAGGAGTCAGGGTCGGGATCGAACCCACGACCTCCTGTATACTAGGCGAGGTAGTTAACATCTTGCCACTGGCGCTAAAGCCTGTGCAGCGTTTGGGAATCTGCTGGAGGATCTGCGTAGCTGTGTGCATCAATCGCCGCTCACGCACACTGAAAGTTCTGGTGCGTGCTGCTGACAGATTTCAGGCACGGTGTACTCAGCATTTCCCCACTCGTTTCTCCGAACCATCCGAAACATGCGCGCCACATGCTTAATTTCCGCAACCTATGCACACGTGCGCAAACGAAAAAGAAAGCACACGCGATAAATAAAGCGACGGCGATGTGAATGAGCAAAGAGGGAGGGGTGGGGGTGGGGTCGGCAAATTGCAAGCATCAGCCGGATTTCCACAGTTCACCTTCAGAGTTCATGAGAACCGTAATGTAATGGCAAAATCATCTTAGGTAAATATTTTATGAAGCCAATATAACAACGTGTCCATTCAGAGTAATACTCTCACAACGCACAGATAGAAAATTAAGGGCAATCAAAACAATGTCCTGCGAATGAGATTCTGCAAAAGGTCACAATGACCTATCGTCGTAATGATTTTCAAGCCACCATGTTCCAGTAATAAATACGCGTGTTATATTGCGGCAGGTCCACACCACGCGAGGCTGGACTACGTTGAAAAGTAAATCAATTGTACGTTTAAACATATAGTTCAGTGCATACGTTCACATCACGCGCTCAAATGTAATCAACATTTGTTTTTTTCAACGTAAAAGCCACTGGGTTTTTCCTTTGCCTGACTGAGCGAAGGTGGGGGGGGGAGATCCAACAACATTCTGAGGTCCACTAGCAGTCAGTGGCATGAATGTCACATTTTGCCACGGTGGCGGAGAGTCTCTCCAGAGCACAGGCACCGTTGACCGTCGACGATGTGACGACACTCCGTTTTTTATCGACTGCGGAGAAACGATGGGCCTAGTCCAGTGGTTCTTCTTCTTGACCTGGGGTGGATGCTGCACCCCCCTGAGGGTGCAAGATGCCCTTTCTGGGGGTGCCAAACATGGCCAGATTTTTTTTAGAAGGTAAATAATCAAAAACACTAATTAAGCACGGGCACACAAGATTGAGAATCAAAGGGGTGGAAGGCTGCGGTGAGGGTTAAGAACCACAGCCCTAGTAGATCCCCTTAGTGGCTGACTCAAGCCCTCTGTGGTCTTCTGCATACCATCACGGTGCTATTTTTCGATTTAAAGCTTTCGTGACTGCAGGGATTCATCTTCTTGGTTCTTTCGGTAAAGTCACGTAGAATGGAAAAAATAAAATAATAAAAATAAAACATAATAAAATAATTCTCACGACGTTTCGGCCACAACGCAAGCAGCCGTCCTCAGGTGGAGAACAGGTCTGTCGAGAAGACAGAGTCTCTGTTTGCGTTGTGGCCGAAACGTCGTGAGAATTATTTTATTATGTTTTAT
>CM025645.2:3300312-3314049 GCA_014621495.2 Entosphenus tridentatus
CCTATGGCAGGGGCCTTTGATTCCTGGAAATTCCACATTCCCTATGGCAGGGGCCTTTCAATCCGGAGAAACCATCACCGTTCACTTCCCATGATTGACAGTGAAAGGTTTTATGAATTCAGGATGATTCTTTTTCGCTCACAGTGATGATTGTGATGAATAATGATGGATGCTCGAGGCTAGTTCTACATTTAATTATATTTCACACTTTTCCTAAAACCTACTTTTTGGAGGCAGCTGTCAACGTATACTCTCATGATCTGAATCTTGTCCATTGCCTGACACAGTAGACGTGTTTACCGTAATTATATTAACGTTCCTCTTCGGCAGAGCGTCTGTAACTCAACACGACTGGGATGGTGTAACATTGGCTTATCTTAGATCAAACCGGTTTTCTTCCCCAAAACGAACAAAAGATCTCATCCGCAGCAGGAAGCACAACTCTCGAACCCTCTGCCAATTCCAGGTGTCTCTCGCCTCCCTTCACCAAGAGGGCGCATTCTTTAGAATAGATTTTTGTGTTTAGTTTATTGTCTCCCCACCCTCCGCACCTCCGATACGGTGCGAAAGAAGTTCAAAAATACAAAGATCCCCCGTGTAGCCTCGACAGACTGTTGGGGCAAGTGCTGTTAGCGAGCACCGATGAAGGCCTGCACTGTGGCACACGAGGGGGTGGGTGGCCAACACCACGCCCGGCCGCCTTTGTCTCCCTAGTGGCGATGATGACACACCGCACCAGGTATTCACTTGAGTCGACCTAGGGGAAGCCCAGGACCGATTCACATAATCGTCACTGGTGTTGGCCGTGAGCGGGAATCGAACCCGGGTCGCCAGGTTCGCAGCGCAACGCAACGCTAACCGCTACACTGCGGCTCCCCACGCACACGCATACATATACGTGCGTACGACGGCAGGGTAGGAACACGCCAACATCTGCCCATTAAAAACCAGATTTCATTTTGTAGCGGCAGCCGTCATCACGATTCTCGCCATCTGATGAAACCACCCAGATGGTCACCGCCAGCACCAACACCAACAGATCGGCCGCACTCGATAATTAATAATTGAGCAATGCTTTTGTATCTGCGTAATTCTTCTAGCGCTGGGCCATCACAAGAGTGCTATGATTCACAGACACAGTCTTCAATAGTTGTATAGAGGTTGGGTGGGGTGGTTGGGGGGGGTGGGAAGTTGCTCTGTGTAATCCCAATCGAGATATTCTGCAGTGCAATCTTTCCAAAATTTGGCTAATTTGGACCATGACGCCAGCATGCAATGCCCTGCCTACACGTTGCGAAAGACGCCGCAGGAACTTTGACGTCAACCGTCAAGAAGGCGGCGCTTATTTTACGGTTAGTAACGCCTGCATCACCGCCAAACGATGCGCCCGATTACGCCACTGGGCAGCGTTGGCGAAGACGTCCCAGCCGTGTGAATGAGCTCAGTGGAGACGAGAGAGCGGTGAGCGGAAGGGAGAGACGCGGTTCGCAAACGGCGTGGCCGAAGGAGATGGTGGATACGGAGCGCACTGGGTGCGCGTGCGACGCTCGCAGTCATCGGGGGGTTTTGCCCCCCCCACCACTACCAAATGGGCCACAAGAGTGCGGCATGAAAACGTGGCTGTACCGCTCCGTCCAAGGCACTCCAGTCTGCCGGAGAGGAGGCGAGGCCCCGCAAATATTAAAACTGCTTGTGAACAAAAAAGAGAAATTGGACGTCTGCGTACTGGGCTGCAAGAAGATTTAAGCACCGAAGGGTTTTGGTTAGCGGGCTCTCTCCCCCCGCCCGCTCGCCCCCCCCCCGTAGAGGCATAAACCATCACGCCTTTGTCTCCCCAGTGATGATGTTTACACACTGCACCAGGTACTCATTTGAGGTTGCGTCGACCTAGGGGAGGACCAGGACCAGTTCATATAATCGTCACCAGTGTTGGCCGTGAGCGGGAATCGAACTCGGGTTGGTGGGTTTGTAGCGCAACGTGCTGACGGCTACACTATCGGATTTTGGCAGGCCGTCGAACAATGATGGTCACTGCATCGCGCGCTTTCAGATGCACATCTGTGGCCGTCTGGAAAGCTTTTCCTTCCGATTGTAGGAAGCTGAAGCCACTGGAGCTCTTCACTCTTAAATCTGTATTGAAAACGAATTTATTTCGAGCTGCTTTGATGTTGAGTTTGTTGTCCTTCCCCCACACATCTGATCAGCACGGTTGGCTAAGTACGGTGCGAAAGAAGTTCAACATACATGCATGCATACATGCATACGCCGGCAGCCAGGAGTGAGGTGTGGAGGCCTGCAGTCCCCAATGCAAAGGGCAAAAGATAATTTAGTTTTTCCCGGACACGCCGAGCACTGGACATTGTTCATAAGATGAATGTCCCACGAGCTGCTTGCAGGGAAAACTCCCGAACCGGATATGAACTCACGTCCTCCCGATCACGAGTCTCTCTTTCATCACAGAACCGCAATGCTGCCCAGCAGGCAAATGTTACTTGCATTGTGTGCCACAGTGGCAATGGTGAGTGTTGTTTTTGTTAATGCAGCTCCGATTGTCGAGGAGGGTCGCGTGATTTGGCAGTGGAGGGTGAGTGAGGTCAGGCGATTCCTAAATGTTATTTTTTGTTGCACAGTTTCCATCAAAATGGTCTGGCTGAGTCAGTTTGTTACCTTTCAAATAAAAGGGGGGTAATGATGTTTCATGATTTAATCACGCGCCTGCCCCTGTTGGGCGAGCATCCGGCAGGGCGATGTGGACAAAGCAGCATTTTCTTTTTTTAAACCGCCCAAACATCACTCAAGTTGACAGGCAGCGGGAAATAAATCGGGCAATAATTTGACGAGGAAGCTGCAATGTGTGAATACAACACGTTCTAACGTGTGGCAAGTGGCACACGCTCATACAGCAACTCACACGGGGCAGGAAGAGTGCAGTGAAAAACAAGTGGGCTGCTCACCGAGCTGGCAAATCTAACAGTGGGTCCTGGCCTATAAAAACCTGGCATATCCCCCATGGTCGTGTTGATTTCTTTCTCCGGGTCCTCCGGTTTTTCCCTCCACATTCAGAAACGCGCATTGAGATTATGCAGATTATTTTGCCGTTAGAAATGTCCAAATGATAGGACGCTGTTGATGTATCGTTTGTATGTGTTTGGGTGATTTGTTTACCTTTCTTGTACTTTGCACTCCTATCGTGTTTTTGTAACTGTTTGTTGATGTAACGTTCTTGCCCCGTGACACTACTGGACATCTGTGAAAAAAAAGAGCTTCATGGCTCATCCGATACTTTCAGTATAAATACATATTCTCATTATGAATGTCAAAACCGGTCCCGGAGTATTGCTCGTGTCAAATCAACGCTGCTGAAATGATGCACTCCCACAAGGTCGTGTGCCCGATCGGATGTGTAAAATATTAAAAAAATACATTTAATGTCAAAGGAAGAAGACACATTGTAAGACGATTGATTGCGTTCACTGAGAAACACGACTGTTTACCTCTTCCTACGCGATGGTTTTTTCAGGACAACCCCCGATTTACCAAACCCAGATGCAAGGGCACTCACAAAAAATGGAATTGCGCACACGTACCAAGTAGCACCCAGGGAATGTGGAACTCGCACCACCAGAGGACATGGATCCCCTGCCTCACGCCCATGGCAGCATTGAGCACGATTGTCTACGTACGGCGCGAAAAGAAGTTCAACATACGTACACACAATGGTCGTGCACACAATGTACATGCACACAATATACGTGCACACAATATACACACAATGGTCGTGCACACAATATACACACAATATACACACAATGGTCGTGCACACAATATACACACAATGGTCGTGCACACAATATACACACACTATGTACACAATATACACACACTATGTACACAATATACACACAATGGTCGTGCACACAATATACACACACTATGTACACAATATACACACACTATGTACACAATATACACACACTATGTGCACAATATACACACAATGGTCGTGCACACAATATACACACAATGTACATGCACACAATATACACACAATGGCCGTGCACACAATATACGTGCACACAACGGGCCCCTAACCAGCCAAACTAAAGTGCGAGTGCTCTCCATCAGAGTTTTGCATTCAACCAGAATTCGTGTCTAAGACAGGTTCCTTGCCTACACATCTCTCGCAAGTCCACTCACACTGGCTTGAGAAAGTTTAAAAGCAACATCAACACCGGTTCAGAGTTTGCTTGCACTACTTTGAGTGACAAAAACCCGTCACAGTGGAAAGTGTCCAAGCCTATTTGAACTGAAAGGGGCTCATTAAATCCTTTATATTAAGTTCACTTGCACGCTTGCTTGCTTACGACCGTGCAAATCTTTCGGTCGTTTTTTAACCCTCTTCCCGTGATCCAATCGAGCTGACATTTTCCACACAGACTCGTTGTGCGTGAGAATTAATGTTCGTGAAATGTTTTTTCCAAAATTTTACACTTTTTAGGACAAAAATATTATATTTAATTACCAATTGCTTAATGCTGGCATGCAATCATCTGACCCATAGGTGGCAGCCATCTCAAGCCAAAGGACGAGAGGACTCTAGCCGCCACGCATATAAAGGATTTATAGTGAAAAACTTTGTTTTTACGGGTTAATTTTTTTTGGTTGCAAACGTGGCTCTGCATTTCTCCAGGATGTACAACAAACCGCGTTCTTCTGAGCTGACTCAGACTCCCCCCCCCCCCCCCAGTGGTTTTTCTTCAAGACATTTTTAGTTTGTTCACCTAAACAGTGTATTTACCTTTTGTTTTGTTTGTAAAGCGCACCTGTACAATCGCACGGGATTCTGCGCGTGCGTATGTGTGTGTATGTGTGTGTATGTGTGTGGTGTGTCTCTGTGTGTGTGTCTGTGTGTGCTTATGACCGGCTCCAGTTTAACAGCAGAGGTCTCACTCCGAATCAGTCGAGCGGCAATATCTTTTCATCGGTTGCGTAACGCTGTGTGGAAGCTACCTGGTCTGTCGCTCCGCACGAAGCTTCAGGTCTTTTCGGCCACGGTCATTCCCTCCCTTCTCTACGCTTGCGAAACGTGGACCCCCCTGATGGAGCATCTTCGCCGGTTGGAAACATTTAGGCTGGCCTGCCTACGATCCATCCTGGGTTTAACCAGGCTGGATTGTGTGAGGAGTTCACAAATCCTTGAAAGATCTGGGCAAAGTCCCATCGGTGAGCTCCTCCGGCAGGCAAGGCTGCGTTGGCTGGGTCATGTAGCCCGCATGCCCAGCAACCGCATGCCGAAACAGCTTTTGTTCGGCCGGATCGAGGGGGCTAAACGGGCGCGGCACGGGCTAGAGAAGAGATGGAGTGATATGGTACAGGAGGACGTGGAGCTGAGTGGACTTGCCGATGACTGGTACCAGCGGTGTCAAGATCGGCCTCAGTGGAGGAGGCTCGTGAAGGACGCTACTGGGCAGTTGGAGGCAGTCGCCCTCCAACAACAACGGAGGGCGGAGGAGCAACGCTCACAACAACGAGCGGAGCGCCGGGTGGCTAAAGCACAGCAAGTTGGTACAGTAGGGGGCAAAGGTGGTGCATCAGCCAGTCATCTCGGTCATCTCGGTCAGTCGTCCCATGGCACCTGCTGGGTCTGCCCCGTGACCTCCTGCCAGCGGGCGTTCGACACTTCACGTGGCCTCAAGGTGCACTTGGCCTGGCACAAGCGTCGTGGTGACGTCACCGCCACTTAGTGGCGAATGGCGGTTGTTGTTGTGTTGTTGTCTGTGTGTGTGTGTTTGTGTGTGTGTGTCTGTTTTTGTGTGTGTGTGTGGAGCGGTAGTGTAGCGGTTAGCGCGCTTCGCTATAAACCCGGTGACACGGATTCGATTCCCGCTCACAGCTAACACTGGTGACGATTATCTGAACTGGTCACGGGCCTCCCCTAGGTCGACTCAGCCTCAAATGAGTACCTGGTTCAGTGTGTAAACATCACCACTAGGGAGACCAAGGCGGTCGGGCGTAGTGCTGGCCACCCACCCCCTCGTGTGCCGTTCCGGCCTACATAGGCGCTCGCTAACAGCACTTGCCCCTACAGTATGTTAAGGCTATAAGGGGGATCTTTGTCTTTTTTTGTGTGTGCGTGCCTGTGCGTGTTCGGTAATGGGAAACCGGCTGGCTCTTAATGGCCCTCAACCGTTTTAGTCTTTTTCCCACCAAATATTTGACGAAATTGCCTAAATCTGTGGACAAAAGTGATTTGTTGAGGACAAACTTCCACCAGGTTTAAAGGAAGTGTTGCCCTAACTTACCAGGGCCCCAATAGCTTCTAATTATTATGACAACGATAACTTCTATCGCTTCGTGCCACGGCCACCAATTACGGGGGCACTATTCACAGCGATGATTTGAATTAATGGATTCACCTCGCGCTCAATTTGTTTCTTGGCAGGAAGAGATCTGAGCAAATCGGCTCTCACCACAACTTTGTCATCAAAGTCACGGGGAAAAGATAAAAGGTTTGAATATTATAATAAAAAACACACAAGACGTTTAACGTTACCTACGTATTCAATTATTTGATAATAATCAATTGTAACTTTGAAGCAAATTAACCTTCACAGCCTAATGTCATTATCATTAAAAATCCCATTGATTACATTTCCCAACTTTAAAGAAAGAAAAAATCATTATGCGGTTCTGTGGGGTTTTTTTTCTTAGTTCCAATCTCATCAACGCCGATGTCAAATCCAACTAAATGTAAAATTAAAGGGTGTACTTTTTCACCAAATCTAAAACAAAAGTCGATCTTTCCTTTGACATTCCATCAAGATCAATAATACCCGCGGGCAATTACGTGACATGACAGATGTATATGACTTAATTGTGCGTGTATGTGGTCATATCTACATTGGCGGCTAGCGTGCTGCGCTGCGAATCGAGTTCGATTCACGCTCACCCACCATCAAAACCAGTGACGATTATCCGAATGGATCGTGGGCCTTGCCCGTGGTCGACTCAGCCTCAAATGAGTACCTGGTGCGGTGTGTAAACATCGCCACTGGGCAGACGAAGGTCGGTCGGGCGTGGTGCTGGCCACCCACCCCGTCGTGTGGCGTGCCGACCTCGCTAACAGCACATGCCCCAACAGTCTGTCAAGGCCGGCGTTGGTTCAACGTTGGCCCGACGTTGGCCCGACGTTGTGTATATTTACATAATATTTTAATACAACAAACCACTCCACGTAATTATTACTCCCAGCCGCCTAATTTGGTGCTGGCCACCCACCCCCTCGTGTGCCACAGTGCCCGGCGGTCATAGATGCTGCTCGCTAACAGCACTTGCCACAACGGTCTGTTAAAGCTACACGGGGCGGGGGGAATCTTCGTCTTTTCTTGTCTTCACATCGACATTAGCGCTGCGACCATCACCTTCAATGTGCAAGCCTCTCATCATTGCATTGTCACGATCTCCGGGAGGTGTCAGAAAAAGCACGTCCCCCACCCTGCCCCCCCCCCCCCATGTCCTCCCCACACGCAAACAAGCATTCAACTTCACTCATCTTTCAAGTTTTCCCAAAAATAGCAGTGGAACCCTCACGGACCTGCGGCAAGGCCCAGTCTCTCCACAGGGCAAACACTGGTAGCTTCCCCTAAAAAAGAACTGAAATGCTCGTTTTTATAGATACCAGCATGACGATAAGCCGTGTCAACCCCTTGACCAGGACTTTGAGCTCATAACCTTGCAATTGTGAGTCTGGATCTGTGGAGCAACGCACAGAATGAATGCAAAAGAGCAATGTATGTCCATTAAGAGGCAATAAATTACGAAGTTTCATTTACAAGTAACTGCTATCGCTTGCTCCTTCGTTCCCTGATGCTGACCTCGTTTTTAAAAGTCCTGCAAGTCACCTTTGCCACGGGACCAATATTTGGCAGACGCTGTATAAGCTTGTCTCGGACTTAGATATATTGAATGAGTTGCGTGTATATTTGTGTGTTGTAACAACACCGTACACCTTATTGCATTTGTACCATAACTCACACAGTCGTAGTTTTGTATTTTATTGATTGAATAACATTGTTGGATTGGTTATACAAGGAAGCGATGTTCAGCCTTCACCACTCAACTGCATAATTAGGAGTCTGCATTCTAATTGCCCTGGGGCAAATTGAAAACGAATTTCTTTAGCAAGTGCTTTTTGTGTGTCATTTTGTTGTCCCCCCCCCTCAGCACGGCCGATTAGCCACGGCGAGCCTACATACAGTGCGAAATAAGTTCAGCGTACATATACACATACACACAAAGACAACCACATGGCGTCAACGTTCACAAATTCGGCACACGTCCGGTGTAAAGGATAGAGAGGACGACACAACATGATTTAATGTCGTCTGGCAGTGGGAATTCCATATTTCCTGGGTGCTGCTTGGCATGTGCGGGCGATTCCTTTTTGTTTGGGTTGCTCTGCATCTGGGTTCATAAACCAGGGTGTCCCGAGAACCCACACACACGTGAGCCAACGTTGGACAACACAACATTTGACTCTGCAGAGCGTGACAGCGACTGAGTGGCTCCGAGGAGTCGCATTCAAGGGGGCCATTCCCAGGCATGAAGAGAGAATCTGCCGTCCGCTCGAATCACCGCGATGCGCGTTGCTTCACGGCGCATTCCTACACCACTGCCAACGATAATCATCGTCGTCAATCACGACCCATGGGCAGATAGCACCCGCAGGTGTCCCCCCACTGCGAATTTCGTCATTTGTTTCCACTCTCCTCGCTGTCTTGTGCCAATACGCTCAAGTAGTAGCGCCACAATTGTTCTGGCACCAACCTCTTACGTCGCCCTCAAGTGACATGAGAGCGTCCCAGAGTTATAAACTCGTCAAATGAAAGAGCCAAGCCGCCAATGAATGCTCCGATATTTTTTTTGCACAGCACAGACACTGGCCCAATCAGTTCCACAAAGGCCGCCCCGTGTCCTGATCAAAGAGGCCGTCATGATTAATTTAAAGCGTGCGTGTGCCGGCTTGTGTGGTCTTGGAGAGATCAGAGAGTTTTAACGTAACGTCAGCCTCACGGTTAATGCGGCGTGCGGAGGACATCATGAAATGCGCGCACGCCTCCTTTAATTTGACACGTGTACGCATGCAAAAAAGGTCGCGCTGCTATTTCACACAGAAAGAGAGTAGTGGGCCATTGTGTGACGAGTGATGGTCCAATGAGGATAATTACCCCATGTGTGCACAAGCGGCTGCTTTTGCTTTGCTCTTTTCTCGAGTTTTTGTTTAACACCAATTATATTTTGGCACCACGCTACCGACGCCGCTCCGCCATGTGACCGCAAATGCCGTTTAAAACTCGCGCATCTTTGCAGGCTTTGGAACATGACATCAGAGGGCGGCGCCACAGTGGCGAGATGTTAATTCCCTCACCTGATATACAGGAGGTCGTGGATTCGATCCCGACCCTGACACCTGTGTATTGGGAGTTTGCATATTCTCCCTGCGGTCGTGTGGATTTTTTTTCGTGTCCTCCAGTTTTTCCCTCCACATTTAGAAACGTGCACATTTGAGTATTTGGCTGCTATATATTTCTACACAATAGGCCACTTCGTTGAGCTATCATTTGTTGCCAGGTCGCTTCCGAAAAAAGAGCTTCATAGCTCAGTGGGGCCCTTACCTGGTAAAATAAAATAAAACTTTTAATTGTTTGTTTTACAGCAACATTGGAAGTCACATTAACAGCATTCTTTCCAAAACGGTGTTGTTCGTTGGGTGACAATCCAAATCTGTCCATCGTCGAAGTCGGCACATGCCAAACAAAGTGAAACAACACGTGACACAATGGTTGTTTTACTTCCAGTCGCTGGTGACGAGGCTGAGACCGGAGAAATGGGTTGAAGCGAGGGTTTCTGAAACCCGGATTTGGACACGGGGTGTCGTCTTGGCAATGCCGGATCGGCGCCATGTCAAAGGAATTACGAGCCAGCTCCGTAAACCAGTCATGCGTTTTGTTATTTTAGGCTTTGCGCAGTTCTCCCATATGCGCTGTCAAAAGCCAAAGTCAAATAAAAATGCCTCCCTGCTCAAATAAGCGTGGGTCGGTGGTGTTAATCTGCGTGCAAGTCCTGGGCCAGTAATGGAACGTCCTCATCTTTCCGTGGCCAGGGTCAATTTAACGCAACCATTGTTGGATTATAACACAGCAACAGTGCCCACTGTTATTTGCCCACGGAGTGAAAGTGAGCCGAGTCGACACCGGAGCAGGATTTTAAACGTGCAGTCTTCCCATTTTTTGTTGGATATTGGAATTACTAAACGGGCACGTGGTGCCTAAACACGTTAATTTCGGATTTAAATGCGGAATTCTGGATGTCTAACAGGGACAACTGTAAATACTCGCTGAGCTAAGGGAATGCAAGTCTTGGGCCAAAATGATGGCAGGCAATATTTATCCAACGTGAATTATAGAGGCTGTTTTTTCGACATCAATCGCCAAACACTTGACACAAAAACGGGTCCCTTTGTATGCAACGTGACCCAGTAAACATGGAACGTTGGGCCAACGCTTCCAAACGACATGCCAAACGATGGCCCAATGTTCGGAATCGGAATTTTTTTATTCATCCTGAAGGAATCCGATGATCCGTGAAGCTCTTTTCCACAGATGTTCATTCGGGGCACAGGGTCAGCGATTTACAAACGATGCAAAAGACGATACGAGGGCCAAGATAGAGAAAATGTTAGCAAGTCGGAGGAATACATCGATATATATTAAGCACAGCAGTACACGTTTCACAAGCACATAAGTTCCTGCCGATTTGGGAACCATAAAAATGCAAGCTTTGGCAAGTCAACAAAGCAACAACAAAACAGTGCCAGATGACACCGAGGCCACACGCAGTGCCTCAAAAACGATGCACCTTAAAGCTGAACTATTGATAAAAGGGGCAAGGTTCAAGGTTGCATGTTTACTGGGTGTACACCGATAATCATTGAACAATCTGGAAAGCATCCACAATGATTCTTAGCCATCACTGTTCCCTCGCCTATCCAGACAACTCCACGCGCATCTTGGCAGGTGAAACCACAGGGTGCTGGCATTTGGGGACTGTGGTTTAAACTTAACGTCCACCGGGGTCGTGGTATGTGGTGGTCAACCGCGGTGGCGAGGAGATATTCACGACGTCGCCTGGTATAGAGGAGGTCGTGGGTTCGATCCCGACCCTGACGCCTGTATACGTGGAGTTCGCATGTCTCACTCCGCATGGTTGTGTGGATTTTTCTCCGGGTCCTACGGGTTTTTCCCTCCACATGCGTTTAGCATATTTGGCTATTATAAATGTCCACGCGTAGATACACCACATTTTTGAGCTTTCATTTGTAGCCGGGGTAAGGGGGGCCCCTGCGAGTGAGTCCCCCACAAAGCGCATGGTTAAGGGTTCATTAAGCGGGCAAGTAAACTCAACTATTTTTTATTTTACCGAGTAAGGCCCCACGGAGCTATATAGTAGATATTTTTAGAAGCGCCCTGGCTATCGCAAATGGTAGCTCAACAAAGTGGAAATGTACAGCAGCCAAAATGCTCTAAACCCACGTTGATTCGAAAATCGGAGGACCCCCGGAGAAAAATCCACGCCATCACAGTGGGAGAACGTGCAATTCCCGAGGCATGCGGTAGCATCCTCGGTGGCCATGCGTGGTTCTCCCAGAGACCTTCGCTGAACTTAGAGGACAGTCATCAACAATATGCGACACTGTATGGTGCACGCCACGGCTGCCATGAAGAGAGTCGCCCCCCCACGACGCTATTTGCCGGGGATGTCCAAGATTGTACCCCAGCACTGATGAAATAATTTGTAAATCGCCCTGCAATGAAGAAAGCCCACCAGGGTGAAAGCGTTCACGTCGAAGTAAAAAAAAATGCGTCACAAGGGTAATCCCACGGGAAATGTTTGGCCTACATCAAACGCTACAAAATCGGCAGCTGCGTGATACAGCAGAAGATAAAAAAATGGCATAACGGTAGCTGCATCAGCTGCATTTGGTTGGAATCGTTGGACGAACACCGAGTCAACATCGTGCCAACGCGGAGCCAACGCCAGTCCAACGTTGGACCCAAGCCGATCCAACGTCGGACCGGCATAGGACCACCAACGTTCCACGTTTACAGGAAGACCCGCGTTCTAACATTCTACAGGACGCTTCTCCCCACCTCATGACCATGGCTCGCAACAGTAAAGCGGAGTATAATTGGTGATGAAGTGTACGTTTCAATGCACGTATTGTGTATTTGTAATGCTTTAATTCCGAGATTAAGGGTACCCCCCAACAGCAACGAAGTCATATTTGAACTTTGCCAGAAATCCATTGCACGGTCCATTCTTTCGGTCCATTCTTTCGCAAGCAAATGCGAGGGACACCACACACGGCCGTGGAGAGAGATAAACCCGCCGTGCAAACAGAGCGAGCAAATAAAATCATGCGATAGGGTGACATTACTGCAACTCCGGGAAAAAAAATGTGTACGGAGGAGGAACGGGGGAGAATTAAAAAAAACCCACAAAGTATTTGCAAAGGTTGTGGCCGAGCCAAACAAAGTAAATAATGCTAAATTGAGCCCACATCAGCAGTCCACTTGCACGCACAGTGCAGACAGCCTCCCATGACTTAAGTCCTAAGTACATGGTGCTTCAACGTTTACCGCCATCAATTAAACCCGGCCATAATGTGGGCCCCCCCCCATCCCCCCGCATTGGCACGCGTGACACGCGCCTCGCAATTTAACGAGTTTCCTTTTACTGCGGGAGAGAGAGATATATGTGTGTGCCCAGTCAGGTGCCCAACACCCAGGGGATTTGCAAAGCCAGTGCTTGTCAAAAGCCAAGGGCAACCATTGTCACCTTTGAGACACCAAAAATGGTCCCCCTGACACCGGAGGGGCCATTAAGGCCACCCGCTGGACAACAACTCCCAGGGTGCACCGCGTGAGCATTGTTAAGCGTCACGTGACTTGCACGGTACAAAGTACGGGCAGTAACAGAATGTTTGTGGGGTCTTCCCCTGTGCAAATGTGCATGGGGGGTTGGGGGGGGGTGTACTCCTCTACACTGGTGGAACCCCCCCCCCCAAAGCAAGTGGTGGAAATTCCACATTATTGTGGCGGGTGAAAAGTAATTAGAAGGGGCGCGACGCGCGTGCAGGTTGACGCACAGCAATCGTTTGAAAACGCCGACGCGTCTACCACATCCCCCATCGTCCAGAGACAGAAAAAGAAATGCATTAGGCAAAGGCAAAATACGTGGCGAAATTACTAACGGCGGAACAAAATCAGCCGAGCCAAATCCTCTCGAATGCGTTCCGGGATGAAAGTCACGTGTCACGCGCAACAGATGAAAATAAAATGTGGAAGGCAAGTTTGAATGAGCCACGAAACGTTATTGCGGATCATGAACAGCTGTAACGGCAGCAGGTGTCGGTCGTCGTGAAGGCGACGACGACGACGACGGCGTGGGGTCAGGGGCACGAGGTCAAGCAAAGCGGCGTGCGGCAAACACGCGCACACTGCAGGGCAAGCCGAGAGAGAGAGCAAGAACCTCATGCCTCACAACACACGCCTCAAACCTTACTCGCTAGCCTCACACTTCACGCCTCACACCTTAGGCGCCCGTCCATAAATGACGTCACGCGATTTTGGACGATTTTTGACCCCCCCCCCATCGTCACAAAAAGTCAGACCCCCC